>PISX010002689.1:0-153630 GCA_004024625.1 Mellivora capensis | reverse complement strand
AGTGACTCTTAATTTCACAAAACAAACTGAGGGTTGCGGGGGGGAGGGGGTCGGGAAAGGGGGGTGGGGTAATGGACATTGGGTTGGGGAGGGTATGTGCTATGGTTAGTGCTGTGAAGTGTGTAAACCTGGCGATTCACAGACATGTACCCCTGGGGATAAAAATTTGTTTATAAAAAATAAAAATTAAAAAAAAAATGATTTCATTGTACTAAAATGAATAGATTAAGAAGTTTTCAGACATTTTGATGTTATTTTAGTTTTTAGTTTTTTTTTGTTTTTTGTTTTTTTTTTAGAGAGATAGCACATGGGAAGGGAGGGACAGAGGAAAAGGCAGAGAGAGAATCTTAAGCAGGCTCCATGCTTAGCCCTTCATAAAGTTGATCTCACAACCCTGAAACCACAACCTGAGCCCAAATCAGGAGTCAGGCGCTTAACCAACTGAGCCACTCAGGTATCCCTAACATTTCGATGTTAAATTTGGTCTTAGAGAATAGTGTAAAACTAGCAGATGAGCAGAGAATTTAAAACATTGATTTACTTCACTTTTCCCATTTAAGGCTTATTTTGAATTGGCACAGATTTACCCATATTAATGATACACTTCCAAAGACAATAATAAACAAAACCTCTTGGGTGATCTATAAGATAGATCTTCACTTTCCTTAGATATCGCTCTTTATATTAGGGTTAAAAAAGTTTAATATTTCCCAAAAAGCGTTCCTCAGGAAATTAGCAGGAGTTTCTCAGAAAAAGACTGAGTGGATAAAAACATCACAAACATTGTTACATGAAGTAAACTAGTTCATTTATGACAGTACTTCTTTTTTTTTTTAAATTTTTTTAAAATTTCTTTTCAGCATAACAGTATTCATTGTTTTTGCACCACACCCAGTGCTCCATGCAATACATGCCCTCCCTAATACCCACCACCAGGCTCCCCTAACCTCCCACCCCCTGCCCCTTTAAAACCCCTCAGGCTGTTTTTCAGAGTCCATAGTCTCTCATGGTTCACCTCCCCTTCCAATTTCCCTCAAATCCCTTCTCCTCTCCATCTCCCCATGTCCTCCATGTTATTTGTTATGCTCCACAAATAAGTGAAACCATATGATAATTGACTCTCTCTGCTTGACTGATTTCACTCAGCATAATCTCTTCCAGTCCCGTCCATGTTGCTACAAAAGTTGGGTATTCATCCTTTCTGATGGAGGCATAATACTCCATAGTGTATATGGACCACATCTTCCTTATCCATTCGTCCTTTGAAGGGCATCTTGGTTCTTTCCACAGTTTGGTGACCGTGGCCATTGCTGCTATAAACATTGGGGTACAGATGGCCCTTCTTTTCACTACATCTGTATCTTTGGGGTAAATACCCAGTAGTGCAATTGCAGGATCATAGGGAAGCTCTATTTTTAATTTCTTAAGGAATCTCCACACTGTTCTCCAAAGTGGCTGCACCAACTTGTATTCCCACCAACAGTGTAAGAGGGTTCCCCTTTCTCCACATCCTCTCCAACACACGTTGTTTCCTGTCTTGCTAATTTTGGCCATTCTAACTGGTGTGAGGTGGTATCTCAGTGTGGTTTTAATTTGAATCTCCCTGATGGCTAGTGATGATGCACATTTTTTCATGTTATGACAGTACTTCTTAAAGGATATGCTGATGTACATATGACAATGTCTAACCGGAAGCAATGGTGTATAGTATTTCTCAACCTTTTTCTTTTTGTAAGGATCCTTTTCTTAGACTACCTCTCAAGACTAGTTTCTAAACAACACACTTTCAAGAATAACGGTTTGGTATTATCTATAGGAGCTTCCCACAGTTCACAGGTCCACTGTTCAGAAGTCATAAGTCCTCAGTGGATCTCACAGGGAATATCTGAAGAATCCCAAGAGTTGAAAGTGTGAAATACACATTTCTTTGAAGCAGAGCTGTTTCTTTGCTTTTGACTACCTATCTGAGCTTTCAACAACCCAAATTCACCTATTTTTCACTTTGCCTACAGTCTAGTTTGGTTTAACATCCAGTTCTCTGCTTGCTAGAGTCATTTCTTTCTGCTTTTTAAGCAGAACTCATTTTGTTTATACATATAAAGACAGACTAGCTCTCTAATGGATGGGTAAAGAAATAACTCTTTTGTTCTCCATTTTAACTAAACACAAATTTTTATACTTTTTTTGTTCATAATGTAGAAATTAAGAGATGAATATTTTTGCAATTTAGTGCTAATGATAAATACTTATAACACACTCAGGTGAGACTTGTTTTTTAATGAACATACATGTAATGGCTGCATAAGGTACTTACTCAGTTTCTGGCATTTAGAATGAATTTCATCTGGTGTTGCAGTATATTCAGTCTTTGCTATTATGAAATTGTAGCAAGAGTTCTGAAATGGTATCCATGGAGTAAATAAAACAGGAGATGGACACTGAACACTCTCAACTGTTCTGACCTCTTTTTCAGTCTCATCTAAAAAAAAAAAAAGGCAATGGTATGAATTCTAACTTTAGACATAAATGTTAAATCCTGTTCATGGTAATTAGGCTTGATTTGTAGGGAATATTCTGGAAGCCAATAAATAATAGCCTAATGATGCTTGTCCTGTTTATAGTCAAATATAATGTGACCTCTTAACTGGGTTTCTGTTGGAAGAAATTTATTTAACAGTTTCCTTCCGCTCACTCCTGCTGTGAAATGAGTGAAAGAATATAAAACATGAGTTGCTGTTAGATTAAATGTAGTTTCTGCCTTTCTGTGTCACCAAATCTCAAATACAAGAGGCAACCCCAGAGACAATACAAAGATATTAATAATGGGCACCTACCTATAACTTTGGGAATTCATCTTTAAGTTTCTCTTTACCAATATCTTCTCTAATTTCAGAGGTACATTTTATTTTTTATTTATTTTTTAAAGGTACATTTTAATGAAATATGTGCTGTTCTAAGTTGTTGCTTTAAATGAAAGCAAATAGAAGTAGTTGAAAATCTGACATCTAGAAAATCTGGCTTTTTAAAAAAAATTTTTTTTTTTAATTTATTTATTTGTCAGAGAGAGAGGGAGAGCGAGCGAGCGAGCACAGGCAGAGTGGCAGGCAGAGGCGGAGGGAGAAGCAGGCTCCCTGCCGAGCAAGGAGCTGGATGCGGGACTTGATCCCAGGAAGCCGGGATCATGACCAGAGCCGAAGGCAGCCGCTTAACCAACTGAGCCACCCAGGTGTCCCTAGCTTTTTAAAAAATTTTATGAAAAAGCCATACATTTAAGAAGATGAAAACATAGATATGCTCTACTCGAAGCCAATCAGACTTAATATGCAGTAGAGATCATTCAGAATCTCTCCCAGCTCACAACTCCCTTTGTCTAGAAAGTAGATGTATCTTCTTTCTACTGCAAATGCACAAATGTGGGCCCCTGGCAGTTGTATAACCACTTTCTTCTGACTAGGCTAGGGATCGTATACCTTACTCAGTTGGGTGCATCAGATTCTAAGAATTTGGAAAGTGGATTGCAGGGATAGTGAATTCATTTCCACTTACAGCTATAATCGAAAGCTACAGAGCTGCCGTGTTTCAACATGTACAGAGAGAAGCAGAAAGTACATGAAAAGAAGAGTACAAATTCACAGAGAGAAACAGAAGGGATAGGTGGGACACAGTATCTCTGGGTTCCTGATTCTATCCAGTTTCTGATTCCCACTCTCATGAAGCTCAGCGATAACCTCATTTTTGAGGATCTAAATTTCCCTTTTGGCTTAAGCTAGCTTGAGCTGGTTACTATTACTTACAAACAAATGAATCTTAACAGTGACCCTTAAAAAGAAACTGTTGTTGATAAGAATTACAAAAAAAGATTCCCATAAATCAAGTTTCCTATAGAATCTAAACATGAAATATATACAAAATGACGGAAGTAGGGACTTAAAACTGAAAGACCAAGTACCATTGTCAGCTGACAAAAATAAAGATATAACATGTCTAAAATAAATCAATGACAAAGTACCCAACACATAATAATTCTACTTTAATATAAATTTTCATGACAAATTTTGTTATAAAAAAGGATATGATTATAATTTCAGAACCAGATTTTACAAAACTACCCCCCCTAAATCTCACTATTCATGAGACTGATAATAATTGAAGAGTTAAAATATTTAAAATTAGCATACTTCCTGGATAGTAGCAAATAGCACCTGGTTGTGTATGATCACAATCAGATGTTTTCCAGAATCCATCAGTGTCTAATATTACACAGTCTTCAAGTTGCTCATTATTTTCAGCCCAGCGACTAAATGGAAGATGTTTTCTATCTGACCAGCCGAAGTTGAGTTCATCCTGTAAGCAGCAGAAATACATTTCAAGTGGCAATACTCCGTGTTATCCATTTTCTATTATATTTGTCCCTCATCAATCTAATAACTTTTAATTTTACCTTATATATATATATATATTTAAATTTTACCTTATATTTAACACATAGTTACATAGACTTACCATGCACCAGGCATGGTTGTAAGGGCTTTGCAAATACTAATTTACTTAATCTTCATAACAACCATATGAGATAGGAACTATTGCACCATTTCACAGATGAGAAACTGAAGGTATGTTGTGTGCACAGTGCTGGGATTCTAATCCAGGCCATCAGACTTTAAAGTCTATGGTCTGAGCCATTAGACTGGGCTGCCTCATACATAATTGGAACTATGGGTTGTTGGAAGTCAGAGAAACAACATGCAGGAGTGGAAAGAACATGGGCTGAAGCTAAAGCATATCTAGTTTGGAATTCTGGTGCAGTCATGTATTAGTTTTTGATTTTACTTTGCCATGTTCCCATCCCCTCAGCTATTAAATGGATGTGACACTTAACCTCAGGGCTGGAATTAGTGGGGTGATGTGTAAAACACATAATGGCCAGCAGGTACACATGGTCACATAAATATTAGCTCCCTTCCTCTTAACCGTGACTCAAGCTGCTTTCACACTTGGGTTTATGGAGAAGCTTCCTCATTCATTCTATTTTATTGTGCACTAAAAGACTGTGAACATCTGTCCATCTTTACATCTTGCCAAGGGCCTGACCACCCACCTATCCTGAGAGAGACTTTACAGAATAGGTACAAAGTCCAGGGGATGGACTGTGGGGATACGGACCTGTCCGTGCTTCTCCAAGGTGCTGACAGAGCACCAGGCCTTGTACACTGACCCAATGACATAAGCCGTCCTGAGACCCAAGGCAATTTTACATCACTGGTTGATTTGGATATTGGGTAAAGGCCACATACAATATCCTTAGTGAACCATAAATAGCAAACATGTTTAAGCTTCAACACCAACAACTGTTTTCATTCTGAAATTGTTCTCTACCAGAGTTCCAGCTGTAACTTTGTGGCCAGTTAATTCCTAAGCCCCTGTGGCCTCAGATGTGGCCCTTTGGCCATGTGATGTTAGCATTACCCTGGATTCCTTCACCTCTGCTGCCTTCACAACTAACCCAGGTATCTGGTCCTTTGGAACTTTTTTTCCTTGTAGATAAATCCCTGTACCCTCTATCTCTGCTGAATACCCTCTTTCTTTATTAATACTTAAGATATTAAGTATCTCTTAACTAAATTCTTGACATTAATTGATCTTAATTAAAACCTGTCTTTTCTACAGGAATAATGTCCTTTCAATACCCACAGGGGAAGGCTGTTTATTTTTCCATTCTCAGATACTACAGGGCTATGAGAATGGAATATAAGTATTTTTATTTCCTTCAGTCATTTCCTTTAGGGTTTATGCAAACTCCCAGATTACTTGCCTCTTTTTGACTTTCACTTATAACTTGGCCTCCTTGTTCCTCCCTGACATTCACCAAGGTGATGCCCATGTCTTGCTCTGTCCTCCTAGTCCTACCATTGACTTATGGACATTCATGTTCATGTGGATGGCTCACCAGTTCACCAGCCTTCGTGACTTCCTTTATTTCTATGTACCTCCACTTCTACATACTTAAGTGACCTGCTCCTGCAGACACACTCTGGACTTTATATAACCCAGAACTGCCTCAGGCATTAGTTCAGGCCAACATCATCAGCTCCTGCATGAATTTTTTACAAGAAAGCTCTAGACTGCTCACTTCCTCACCTGCCTTCTGCCAATATAATTCTTCTTAGGTAAAAATCTGTTAATGTGGGGCACCTGGGTGGCTCAGTGGGTTAAGCCACTGCCTTCAGCTCAGGTCATGATCTCAGGGTCCTGGGATCAAGTCCCGCATCGGGCTCTCTGCTCAGCGGGGAGCCTGCTTCCCTCTCTCTCTCTCTGCCTACCTCTCTGTCTACTGTGATCTCTGTCTGTCAAATAAATAAATAAAATCTTTAAAAAAGAATCTGTTAATGTTACTACCATGTTTAAAATCTTTCAGTAGTCTTTCATTGTTCTCAATGCAAAGTTTTATTTGTATCCTGTCACTTTCCAAAGATTTAAGGCAGCTAATACAGATGTGTAATAAACCTGTTAAAAGAGTGAAAGGGAAAAGAGAAACATGGGTGAAGACTGAAAATAGGGTAAGAGGGTGCCCGGGTACCTCAGTTGGTTGAGCCTTACACACTTCAGCTCAGGTCATGATCCCAGAGTCCTGGGATCAAGTCCCATACTGGGCTCCTTGCTCAGGGGGGAGTCGGCTCTTCCCTCTCCCTCTGCCTCCTCCCCCTCAACTCCTCTCTTGTGGGAGTTTCCTTTAAAAGAAAATTTTTAAATTTCCTTTTTAAAAAACTTACTGGGCACCTGGGTGGCCCAGTCAGTTGAGCGTCTGACTCTTGACTTCTGCCTAGGTCATGAACTTAGGGTTGTGAGATGGAGCCCTATATTGGGCTCTGCACTTGGTGTGGACACTGCTTGGGATTCTCTCTCTTCCTCTCTCTCTGAGCTCTTAGCCCCCCACTATTCCTCGATTCAACTCTGATTTGTGTGTGTGTGTGTGTGTTTTTAGACATTTTTTTTCTTTTCAGCGTAACAAAATTCATAGTTTTTGCACCACACCCAGTGCTCCATGCAATGCGTGCCCTCCATAATACCCACCACCTGGCTCCCCCAACCTCCCACCCCCTACCCCTTCAAAACCCTCAGGTTGTTTTTCAGAGTCCATAGTCTCTCATGGTTCACCTCCCCCTCCAATTCCCCTCAACTCCCTTCTCCTCTCCATCTCCCCATGTCCTCCGTGTTATTTGTTATGCTCCGTAAATAAGTGAAACCATATGATAATTGACTCTCTCTGCTTGACTTGTTTTACTCAACTCTGATTTTTAAATTCTTTTCTTCCTCTCTCCTTTGCATTGGCTGGGGAGGCAGGGCAGTTCCTGATTCCCACTCAGTCTTTAACTAGAATAAAAAGAAGTGTTCAGCTACACATGTCCACTTGAACTTTTTCTTCATCTAAACAATAAAGTACCAGACCTTTCAATAGTAGAAAGATGATGGACACTAAAAATGACACACGTCATGAAATTTACTCACTGTAGTAAGTCTTGACAATCTCCAGGTTCTTTCAGTTTGATATGAGAAATGCTGTGTACAACAAAAATTTCACATTCCAAAACCTAATCTGGGCAGGTGGGACTGAAAACTTACGTCTTGACTGGAGAGTCCAATCCATAGAGAGGAGTTATGGAGAACACCCTGCACAGTTAGGAACGCCTGCTGGTAAGGGTCTGTGATGCTCACCAGCTGCATGTTATCCTTCTGACACTCCCTTAGAGCATCAAACCAAGTCATAGGCTTCAGGATGATTTTGTACAGATTATTTAGATACTTCACTGTGTCGGAAATGTTCTTCAAGGTCTGTTTGCTTTCAACTTCTATGTGTAAAAGGAAAAAAAAAACACACAAAAAATCACCCACTCTGCAAGTCAAGGGACATTTCCTCAAAGTTCTCCACAATAAGTACTTCAGATACCACTTATTATTTATTTGTTTTGGATTTTGGTTAGGCGAACTAGGTATGTCTGGCTGTATACCTTAGGTATATGTGTGAGCCACAACATTTGTTTTCTAAAATTAGAGTAAAATTCTGTTTTTGTTTATCTGATTTAGGAAGGAAAAAAAAGCTGTAAGTAAAAGTAGCCTGTGATAAGATTACCATTTCAGGTTGGTGTCAAATACCTCCTTTGTTTAAACTCCTTCAACAAGAGAAAGTGTTAGGTATTGCCTTACAAAGTTTCCATCTGGGAGAGCTCCAACGAATAAAAGGACAAAACAACCCAAAAGGCTGTACTGAACTATTGCTTTATAGTACTTCTCTGAAGAAAGCAGTTACTAAACAGTATAAACAAATGAGCATGGTTTAATTTAACAAAAATTTCTTTAGAAATACATGGATTATCTACTTGAGGTTTTCATTACATGACAACTTTTTAAAAAAATCATTTGTTAAAAACATTGTAACAATGAAAACAATGTAATACCTTCTAAAAACATCTTTTTGAAAATATGGATGATTCTTATTTTTAGCACACATTTTATTTTTATTTGGATTACAGTGAGATATACACAGTGATCTGTTCATAATGCTTCACACCTTTTTGTATGTGTGTGATAAACTTAATTGTGAATGTTTACCAAAGTCAATTAAAAACATTACACTTTTTCTCTTGTCTCCAAGATAGAAATAACTGAAAAATGTCAGAATAGAAAAAAGAACAAAATTCAACCATAACTTACTATAATTAGACAACTCTTTTTAACAAATTCCATCTGATACTTAATTTTCATATTTAATTAAGTAAAGCAAAGTTAATTGAAAAAAATCACATTCCATTTGAGATAATCTGACTCACTGAACCAATATGGATTTAGCCATGTTGAAATTTTAAGGAAGCTATGTTTATAAATTAATATTAATTCATTTATAAGATTTTTATGGAAAAATATTGCATATCTCTAACAGTATAAAGTACCATAATTATCTAGATAATAATTTATACCTGAATATTTCTGACAGATAGACAGAGTATGGTGTTCACTGCAGGAAGTAAAATTCCATGTCCCAGTATATGGTGACTTTTGGAGGTTGAGTATTAGTGCACAGTGGTATTGGGACTCTTCCTCAAAAATCTAAACAAAAAGGCAAACATGTACAAACAATCATGAAACTGTAACTGTCTGAAGATCCTAGCAGGAGAACTTTATATTCCAAATTGGATTTTTCCTCCTGTAAAAAATTCCATTAAAGAGTTGACCATGAAGGTGCCTGGCTGGATCAGTGGGTTAAGCCTCTGTCTTCGGCTCAGGTCATGATCTCAGGGTCCTGGGATTGAGCCCCACATTGGGTTCTCTGCTTGGCGGGGAGCCTGCTTCCCCCTCTCTCTCTGCCTGCCTCTCTGCCTACTTGTGATCTCTCTCTCTCTGTCAAATAAATAAATAAAATCTTAAAAAAAAAAAAAGTTGACCACGAAATCACAAGAAAACCCTCAAAAATTTCCAAAGCATGGGAAAAGGGCAACTAACTTTAGAAATTATAAAACAGTGGCAATATTATTAAATATAAATTCTAAACAGATAAAGAAAAACTGGTAAAAGATGAAAACACAATTATAGTAATATCTAACTCTCTGCTATCATCACATTTCAAAGCAAAAAAGTAATGATTGCTAATTCAATTTATCAGATGTTTATAAAAGTTTTATGACAAGCTGTAGATACTACACAATAGAGAACTCACATTAAAGCTTTGATCCTACACTAGTCACTCTAAAAACATCTATAAATAAATGTATCTATTTAGAGTTCATTCCCTGACCACAAATCAATAAATATAAAATTTATTCAAATTATATTGTTCCTATAGTTTTTGTATGTTTGAAACATCACACACTTAGAAAAATAAGACAAGTAAGCTTATCCAGGAGCTACAGATTTAAAAAAAACCACATACATACATACATGCTTCACAATAAACACTGACCCAAAAATGAAACAAAATAATTATAGTTAAGAATAATAAGGGGAAGATCACAAGGGATATGAGTAAAATTTTTATAGAGGCAGACATGTATTCTTCTTCTTAAGTTTTTTTTTTGAGTATAGTTGACACACAATGTTACATTACTTTCAGGTGTGCAACATAGTGATTCAGCTTCTCTGTATGTTATGCTGTGCTCACCCCAAGTGTAGTTACACGCAACCCAATTATAGTATCATTAACTATATTCTCCATGATGTGCCTTTTATTCCTGTGACTTATTTATTCTGTAACTGGAAGCCTGTACCTTCCACTTCCCTTCACCCAGTTTGCCCATCCCCCCACCCCCTTCCCTTTGGCAGCCATAACTTTTCTCTGTATTTATAGGTTTGATTCTGCTTTTTGTTTGTTTATTCATTTTTTTTTGTTTTTTCACATGAATGTTTTCCACATGAGTGAAATAAGATGGTATTCGTCTTTCTCAGTCTGACTTATTTCACTTAGCATAATACAGCCAGGTCGATTCGTGTTGTTGCAAATGGCAAGATCCCATATGTTTTTATGGTTGTGTAATATTTCTGTGTGTGTGTGTGTGTGTGTGTGTGTGTGTGTATGTATACCACATTTTCCTTATCCATTCTCTATCGATTGATACTTAGTTGCCTCCACATCTTGGCTATTATAAATAATGCTGCAGTAAACATAGGGGTACACACATTTTTTGAATTAGTGTTTTAATTTTCTCTGTGTAAATGCTCAGTAATGGAGTTATGCAGATATGTATTATTAAATACATTCTGTTTTTAAAAAGAAAGATGAACTGGGACGCCTGGTGGCTCAGTTGTTTAAGCGGCTGCCTTCGGCTCAGGTCATGATCCCAGCGTCCTGGGATCGAGTCCCACATCGGGCTCCTTGCTCAGCAAAGAGCCTGCTTCTCCCTCTGCCTCTGCCTGCCACTCTGTCTGCCTGTGCTCGCTCTCTCGCTCTCTCTCTCTCTCCAACAAATAAACAAATAAAAATCTTTAAAAAAAAAAAGAAAGATGAACTAAGAATTGAATACAGGAGATTAGAAAATGAACAAAAAATATAACTCCAAAAAAAACCAGGATAGAAAAATGTAGTAATATTTGTAAATACATCTCAAGCAATAGAAGTAGAAAGAAGGTGGAGAAGAGGGAGGAGAAAACCAATAGACACCAGTTTTGTAAAAATCTAAATAAGAAAAAATTAAAACACAACCAAAATAAGGTAGGGAGATTTAGAAAGATGACAGCATACACAATTTTATTTGAATATATTTGAAAATCTATAAGAGGGGTGCCTGGCTGGCTCAGTCAGAAGAGTGTGTGACTCTTGATCTTGGGGTCATGAGTTTGAACCCCATATGGGGTGTAGAAATTACTTAGATTAAAAAAAAAAACAACTTAAAAAAGGCCCGAAAATCCAAATGAAATGGGGAACTTATCTTGAAAAGCACAAATTAGCATAATTGTTGTAAGGAGAAGCAGAAACGTCAAAATGTAGTAGTAACTTCAGAGGAAATTGAAAATTAATACTAATAGTTCATTTTAAGAACTATGTGTGAGATAACTAAAAGCTTTAAATGAATTATTTTATGTAATTCTCACATTGTATTGTAGGTATAATAGTATCAGAATTTACCTATGAGAAATTGAGGCTTAAGAAAACTTAAGTGAACATCTAAAGGCATACTAAATGGCTGAATGGAATTCAAACCCAGACAATGTGATTTTGGCATTTAGGCATTCAACCACTACACCAAATCCCTTTAGTATTAAGGAATGATCTCTGAAAAGGGTTCTAGCATCACATGACTTTGTAGGTAATTCCTTCAAACTTTCAGGGAAAGATAGTTCCTGAGTCATAATTTCAAAACACAAAGGCAGAAAGCTAGCCAGTTTATCTTCTGAAGCTAACATAATCAGAAAAAAAAAATCGGACAATATAGCATAAAAAATTAACTCTATGAACAGAGATTCCCAAATACAATTCTAATTAGTCCAATTCCGTATACTAGTAAGTTAATAATCCATTCAGAGCAACTACATTTTATGATAAGATGAAGATGGCTTAATATAAATATGACAATTTTAGTAGATGCTGGAAATAAGCTTTAGAAAAATCAGTATTTATTCCTGAATAAAAGTTGTAAATAAGCTAGTTACAGAATGATATAACTTAAACGGAGTTGGCATTGGGGCACCTGGGTGGCTCAGTTAAGAGTGGACTCTTGATCTCAGCTCAGGTGTTGATCTCAGGGTCATGAGTTCAAGCCCCATGTTGGGCTCTGTGCTAGGTGTCGAGCCTACTTAAAAAACAACAACAACAACAACTAAAAAAACAAACAAACAAAAAACCCTAAAGAGTCAGCATCATATGTAACGAGAGACTGCAGACAGTCCTACAAAATCCAGATCATGTCTAGGATGGTGGTTATTCCTTCTGGTACTACCACAGTTCTGGAAGTCCTACCATAGGTAATAAAGCATAAACTGGTATTTGAAGATTATGATTATCTAATTAGGAAACCCCCCAAAATTTAGTGAAAAACTCTGAGAAGTAATAAGAGATTTTAAGTAAGATGGCCAATGAAATAAATACATAAAAATACTAAAACAATAACTTTTTACATGTCAGTGAGAAAATCAAGAAAAAACCTGCCACTCTTAGAAGCAATGAGATACGGAGGGCTCTGAATAAATGGATATACTAGTCCATATTCTTGAATTGAAAGATTAATAAAAAGATGTTAATTCTCCCTAAAATGTTGTTAAATTTTTATCAGAATTTTTAAATTTGTTTTAGTTGGGGATTGACCAAATAATTATGGTTTGGAAGAATGGACAAGAATAGCTAAAACTATTTTTTTTTTAAGATTTTATTTATTTATTTGACAGACAGAGATCATAAGTAGGCAGAGAAGCAGGCAGAGAGAGAGGAGGAAGCAGGCTCCCCGCGGAGCAGAGAGCCTGATGCAGGGCTCCATCCCAGGATCCCGGGATCATGACCTGAGCCGAAGGCAGAGGCTTTAACCCACTGAGCCACCCAGGCGCCCCGCTAAAACTATTTTTAAAGGTATATATAAAGGTAACTATTCTTTTATTTTTTAAATATGTAAAATTATAGTATTTAGATCAAGGTCATAGCTATATAAGAGTAGAACTCATGCACACACACAATATATGATAAAGGAGGCATCCTATATTGCTTTTAGCAAATGGAAGTATATGCAATAAGTGATGTTAAACAAAATTAGGGAAAAACATTTAGTGTTCACTGACAATATATACCATAAACCATAGCTGTATCATGCTGTCAGGAGACAAAGGCAAAGAAAATATACACATATATTTAACTAACATTTATATGATGAACTTTCTAACCTAAAAGAAAGGGAGGAGAAAGGGGAAAAAAACAGATTTGAACATACACCTGTGCAAAAAAATCAAAACCTATTTCTATAATATCTTCAGTATTCAGCATTTAAGAAAAAAAACTATAGGAATAGTTTTAATAAACACAAGAAACAGAGTCAGCAGGGTTTGATAAATATTGGCAAAGAATAAGAACATTCATACCTGATGAAATTCAAATTACTATTGAACTTACAGAAGTTTGTTTTCATTTGATATAGAGAAATATAAACAAAAACATGATTGATATATTTAAATTACCAAATTAGCAAAAATTTTTAAAAGACAATGATCCTTAGACGTAACATAGTAGAGACACTAAGAACACTGGTTCTGCAGACTCATGGACCTAGATTTAAATGCCAACTGCATGTGTGGCTGCATAACTGGGGGCAAGTTACATGACTCCTGTTTCTACATTTCTTAGAGGTGGAGTAACAGACCTTTTCACATCTACTGCTCAGATTAAATGAAATAATGCATATGATGTATTAGCAAAGTGCCTGACACATATTAGCTGCTCAACACATGTTAGAAATTATTAATATGTTGGTATGGATAGAATAGCAATCATAATATATTACTGACAAAAATATAAACTCATAAACCTTTCTGGAAAGCATCTGGTGATCAAAGCTTTTAACTACTTATATCTTTTGATTGGGCTATCGACTTCCAGAATCTATCTTAAAGAGATAATCTGAACTATAACCAAAGATTATGCACAAAAGTGTTCACTGTAGCAATATTTATGATTATGCAACAATGGAAACAGCCTGAACACTCAGCACTAGTTAGATAAATGGTGGCATACCTATCAAGAAATACTGCATTAACTATTAAAATGCTTATCAAGTACATCTTTTAATGGTATAAGAAACTACTTAGGATAGAATACTAAATGAGAAAAGCAGAATACAAGATCTTATCTATGTCAGAAAGATAGTGTATGAAAAAGTCCTAGAAGAAATAATGCTGAAATACTTATTGTGATTTCCTAGATTAGGGTTCAAACATGGTTTGAGACTCCTTTAGTTGACTCACATATGTGATAATGAAATAGGATAAAATAGGACAAGGAGAATAGACTAGATAGAGTAGAATAGAATAGAAAGAAAATATCAGTGTGCACACACTGTAAGGGCAAGTATTGTTTCCTGAAACATCTGTTTCAGTTCAATATTATATTTATATTCATGTACTAAATAGCAATTTAAATGTATTTCTTACTATGGGTTACGGTTACAAGTTTAAAAGCTACTGGCTTGGGACACCTGGGTGGCTCAGTCAGTTAAGCAGCTGCCTTTGGCTAAGGTCATGATCCCAGGGTCCTGGGATCGAGTCCTGCATCGGGCTCCTTGCTCAGCAGGGAGCCTGCTTCTCTCTCTGCCTCTGTCTGCTTGTGTGCGCTCTCTCTCTCTCTCTGACAAATAAATAAATAAAACCTTTTTAAGAACTACTGGCCTAAGTGGGATCAGGGTTGATAGTTTTCTGTATTGTGCTAACTCTTCTATAACTCTCAAATTTTCTATAATGACCAAGCATTATTTTTATATTTACTTTGTACATAATTACACATGACTTAGAGTTCTCTTTGCCACCAACATCCACCTTGAGCAAAGTTATACTGCATCAGGAACGTTGGCTGATTATTGTCTAGGGCATATCTTTGGAATCTGAGTTTAAAGTTAATTTCATCTTTGCCATTGTGCAAAAGGTGGTCAGACAGAGCAGTGGGCAGCAGAAATCACAGTTTAGGGTAGTTATTGTTAATATGATACTTTTTTCCCTTTCTTTATGTTTGGCTGTTAGGGAAAAATTATCACTAATCATCGATTTTGTACTATTGACCTCAGGAGAGAGCCTCACATCCCAAAATGTTAAGTAAAGCCCTTATATTTGCTTCCAGTTGCATTTCACTACCTGATGGCTTTTTTGTGGTTGTGAAATAAGTGCTATGGAGTCTGGAGCTAGTGTGAAAACCTGGGGCACCTGCTTGAATGCCAGGGAACTCCTGTGGTTCTTCTTGGGATAGTTTTCTTGAGATGGGATTCAGATGAGATACAAGTCATCCAGTTAAAGCACACATTCTATAGTTCTTAGTATATTCAATTGTGCAACCATCATCCCCAATCCTTCCTTGTACCTTAGCCTCTGGCAACCACTAATCCACATTTTATCTTTGAAGATGTGCCTGCTCTGAACATTGCATTTAAGTGGATTCATAAAATAGACCCTTGTTCCTAATCCAATAATTTATAGGAGACTTGGGTATTTCTCAGAGTTATATAGATTTTTTTCTATTTTAGAGAGAGAGAGAGCGAGAGCAAGTGTGTGCACACATATATGCACGAAAGCAAGAAGTGGGGAGTGGGGGCAGAGGGAAAAGGAGAGAGAGAATCTTTTTTTTTAATTAACATATAATGTATTATTTACCTCTGTGTACATACACAGTGTCTGTGAATCATCAGTCTTAACACATTTCACAGCACTCACCATTGCACATACCCTCCCCAATGTCCATAACCCAACCACCCCATCCCTTCAACCCCTCTCCCCTCCAGCAACCCTCAGTTTGTTTCCTGAGATTAAGAGTCTCTTATGGGTCATCTCCCTCCCTAGTCCCATCTTGTTTCATTTTTTCCCCTCCCAAACCCCCATAGTTCCCGGCCCTGCCTCTCAAATTCCTCATATCAGAGAGATCATATGTCTTTGGAGAGAGACAATCTTAAACAGGCTCTGTGCCTAGCAAGAGCCCAAGGCAGGGCTGGATCTCACAACCCTGAGATCACGAGCTGAGTTGAAATAAAGAGCCTAATGCTCAACTGACTGAGCATCCAGGTGCCCTGAGCTATATAGATTTCTGATTAAAAACACTTACATGTGTTGGTATTTGCAGCCTCCCACCAACTAATAATGGGTGAAAGTTACTGTATGTCAGCTCTCGATTATCCGTCCATTTGCTTATCCTTTCATAGGCGGTCCAGCGCAAACCAATCCATAAAGTAGCTTCCATTTCCGGAAGCAAGGATGTAATAAAATCTGTCAGAAAGAGTTTTTTTTAAAGCATTTGACTTATTCAAATTAAAGATACACTAAAAATGTCAATGAATACCTCTGGCTTACCTACAAAGAGATTCTTTCACCTATTCTGTAACAAAGTAGTTTAAGAAGATTTTTTTAATATGGTAATTCCCCAAAGCCTCTCAGAACTAACTTGGCCCCCAGATCAGAATAAAACATGTTTTCAAAAATAATTCCACTACCTTGCTCTCTCTGGCTCAGCACTGAAGGAAGGGTACCTCCGTAGGTATGACAAGTATCACTCGCTTGGGAAAATGTGAGAGACTTTGGTTTGACTTTTAGAAAACACTGCAAAAAAAAAAAAAAAAAACCAACATATGAAGCATAAGATTCCAGACAAAGGAAAGCTCACATAGGAAATAAACACCTCCTCTTTTAGAGGGCTGCTAATTTTTGACCTGTGAGATATGTAAATCACAAAGTGGTACTATACGAATGCAGATCTATACCCTCAATATAAAGAAACTAAAGATTGGTCTATTAGTCAAACTATTTAAAAAAAATCTCCCATTTATTGAGTGCTTCCCATGTGCTAAACAGTAAGCATAATACTATCTCATTTAATTA
This sequence comes from Mellivora capensis, assembly GCA_004024625.1. Lineage (NCBI taxonomy): Eukaryota > Metazoa > Chordata > Mammalia > Carnivora > Mustelidae > Mellivora > Mellivora capensis. Next base: position 136,596 of record PISX010002689.1, on the reverse strand, counting down.
ATCTCACAACAAATGGGGAAACTGAGGCACAGGGCAGTTGAGTAACTTCACCCATAATTGAAATAGACAGCAGTATGGTCAGCATTTAGATTCTGTTCCATCTGATTTCAAGGGCTGCACTCATAATCATCACCTCCTTATATAAAAACACACATTTTAAAAGAAATCATCCCCCTTGCTTTCTTTTTTCTTTTTTTATTATGTTCAGTTAGCCAGCATATAGTACATCATTAGTTTTTGATGTAGTGTTCAACGACTCATTAGTTGTGTTGACACCGGGTGCTCATCACCATACGTGCCCTCCTTAATACCCATAACCCGGCTGCCCCATCTCCCCACACTCATCCCCCTTTCTTTGGGCAGGATATTTTAATTCAAATTTACATCAACTATGTAAATTAATTTAGTCCCAGTATCTTTGGGGGGGAAAAAAAGATTGTTCTAATTTTAGAAAGCCAAAATATGTCCTTACTATTTTAGCTTTGGTACAAATGCTTTCAGTTGTCATATTTCCTTTCTCTTTTTGATGGGATGATCATGTTAGTGTGGAGTGGTACACCCTAGTGTTCTTCGACCCATTCTACAAAATGATTTTTTTCAGCCTCCTTAGACCCTGGAGTGGCCAATGAGCTATATATGTCATTGGATGGCTTCTAGAAAGGACCCTAGACAGAACATCCTGAACTTGAGTTTGGAAGTTTTATTATGTTAAAGATGACAGAGCAAAAAGACAAAAGGAGTTTGGATTTGAAGATGTCCTGGAGCTTCCATTCCAGCCCCAACCTACTTACTGTCAAACTTCTTTCATGTGAGAGAACAGACTTTTTTTTCTATTATTTTCTTTTTTAAAAAAATTAACATATAATGTATTATTTTCCCCAGGAGTACAGGTCTGTGAATCATCAGTGTTACACATTTCACAGCACTCACCATAGCACATACCCTCCCCAATGTCTATAACCCAGCCATTCTATCCCTATCACCCCAACCCCCAGCAACCCTCAGTTTGTTTCCTGAAATTAAGAGTCTCTTATGGTTTGTCTCCCTCCCCAGTCCCACCTTGTTTCATTTTTTCCTTCTCTACCCCCAATGATCCCCCACCCTGTCTCTCAAATTCCTCATATCAGGGAGATCATATGATAATCTTTCTCTGATTGACTTATTTTGCTTAGCATAATACCCTCTAGTTCCATCCATGTTGTTGCAAATGGTAAGATTTCCTTTCCCTTGATGGCTGCATAGTATTCCATTGTGTATATATACCACATCTTCTTTATCCATTCATCTGTTGATGGACATCCAGGTTCTTTCCATAGTTTGGCCATTGTGATGTTTTAACATAGTATAGCAACCTCTTACTTAGCAGCCGCATGCATTTCCAAAGAGATACATATACCAATATGGATTATGCATTTCAAAGATGAGGATATGAAAGGTAGCATTTCCCAAACCTATTTAATCATTGAACCCTTTTGGAGGCAAGATCAATGACTAATATTTTGCTAGCATATGTGTAGTGTAGTACCTCAAAAAGTTTGGGAAAAAAAAAAGTTTGGGAAATATTGGTCTAATTTAATTGGTAGATGCTGCTTGAATGCTTTCTTTCAAGTGGAAAATACATCAGCCAGAAATTGTCAGTTTCCTTCATGCTATATAGTTTTATTATTTAAAGTATTATAATCCATTGACCAATTAACTTCAGCAATTTAAGTTTACTAGCACAGAATAGGAACATAGCTCTTTGAAAGACCTGTAGGTGTTACTAACTTGAGAGTTGACTTGCTTTCTGGCACTCTAGGGGATCAGGCGAGTTACTGAGACATGCAGAGGCTATCTTAGTGAAGTTATTTGATGGGCTGCGATTCTGCCACACGCCACACAGCCATCATGAAAGCAATCATCATTTGTATAATGTAGCAATTCTCTCTTTACCTTATTCTGAAAAGTAATCCAATCCCCAGAGCACTGTGTTTTAGCTGCAGAATCTGGACTGTATTTTTCTAATGAAGAGACATTATATTTTTCACAGATGAAGGGCAACTTGGTACCACAGTCTGTCGGTTTATTTAAGTCTGAGAAATGAAAAGCAAGATTACAGGGGTGAGAATTTTCCATTCAGCACATTTTAAAAACAATCCAGTAGTAAAGAAAATCTCTTTCAATTGATCTTTCCCAAATAGTTAAAATACATTCCTTTTCTACTCTAGCCCTTTCTATCTTCTGTTATTGCTCATATCAGTAGATTATAGCATACCAGTGTTGCCTGTAAAAATGCACACATTTGGTGGAAGGACCACAGTTACCTCCACAGTGGCTGATGGTGGGAGATAGGTTGAAAGTGAAGGTTAATGAAGGGGTAAGAGACCTAAACTATTTTTAGAATTGCTACCTGTTTATCTTTGCAAATTTGTCTATATGCTTCTCAGTAATGAAAGCAGTAAGTTTATTTCTAAGTAACGGCTTTAGGATAAAGGAAGTCAAAATATTCATAGTGAAAAGCACTTTTTAAAAAAAATTTATTTATTTGTCACAGAGAGAGGAAGAGAGAGTGAGCGAGCACAGGCAGACAGAGTGGCAGGCAGAGGCAGAGGGAGAAGCAGGCTCCCTGCCAAGCAAGGAGCCCGATGTGGGACTCGATCCCAGGACGCTGGGATCATGACCTGAGCCGAAGGCAGCTGCTTAACCAACTGAGCCACCCAGGCGTCCCGTGAAAAGCACTTTTATTTGCACTTGGAATTTGAGCCATGGTCATTAGCAACAGGTCAAAATAAGATGAAGCAACAAAATGTGTAATCAAAAGGAAAGCAAGGTTAAGTTGGTAATTGAATCTGAAGTTCACATATTACATAATCAACATTAAAGGATTTGAAATTAATTTACCGCTAAACCAAGTCTTGGCAGACATGCAGAGGCATTCCTCCCGAAATGTTATAGGAAAATGAGGCCATGGATATCGGGAGCTGAAGGAAAATGAGAGATTTCACAGCTCATAACGTAGTTACATGTTCTATTCTGTTTTTTTTTTACTGTAATTTTAATTCTAAATTTAATGTTATGCCATTACTTTATACCACTTATTTCTTGATGCTAATATGCAAAAGGACTTGGTTTCTGTAGTCCACGCAGCTTATGGATTAATGTTCAAAACACATTATAAATAGCATTTTCTAAAGGGGAATTTGGGATGGCTCCTTTCCAATGACTTTACAAAGGCAGCATCAATGGTGTCACATACTACATAGAATGACGATCTACTGGCTGCTCCGCAGTTCTCACCCACCACTTCTGTTCATCACCAGATATCTGAAAAACAAACCGACCAACCAACAAAATCACCCATCCTTGTGTGTGCTGAGTTTTCTGGAAACGTTTCATTTAAATGTTCAGTCCCACCATAACCACAACTGCTAACATTTCCAGACATTCCAGTACTTTGGTCTCTAAATTATAGGGTCCTTTCATCAAAGAAATAGCTGAAAACTCTTTGTATAACAGTATGCGCTATTTTGCAAAAGAAAATATGGTCACTGTAATTATAGGCATATGCTAATTAGATATGGAGTGTTCTATTGCAAATAATTATAAATTTAAAAATATAAAATTATTTTTCCTACAAAAAGCTGTTTTACAAAGTTAGTTATTAGAAGAAACAAAAACTCACATTAACTAGGGGTGCCTGGGTGGCTCAGCTGGTTAAGCATCTGCCTTTTGCTCAGGTCATGATCCCAGGGTCCTGGGATCAAGGCCCACATTGGGCTCCTTGCTCAGCTGGGAGCCTGCCTCTCCCTCTCCCTGCTACTCCCCCTACTTGAGCTCTCTCTCTATCTCTCTGTCAGATAAATAAAATCTTTAAAAAAAGACAAAACTTAACTTTTAGTACAAAATCCAACAAAGAATTAGAATATTTTATATTATCTAATTATGCTCATCTTATAAATTGACACTTATAATTAATCTTGAATATTTTAAAACATTATACAGTTCTTTTTTTTTTTTAAGATTTTATTTATTTATTTGACAGACAGAGATCACAAATAGGCAGAGAGGGAGGCAGAGAGAGAGAGGGAAGCAGGCTCCCCACTGAGCAGAGAGCCTGATGCAGGGTCCCAATGTAGGCCTTGATCCCAGGACCCAGAGATCATGACCTGAGCCGAAGGCAGAGGCTTAACCCACTGAGCCACCCAGGCACTCCTACGCAGTTCTATTTAACTTTTCTGACATGAAATGAATTTGGATGTTGTTAGGTAAATTTCACTTGAAAGGAACATTTAACTTCTATAGATTTTGGTAAGATTTCTGAAATAATTTCTAATGGAACAAATATAAAAATAAGAAAAATATTTTAAAATATATTCTCTCAAATTACATTTGCTATTTTGTTTTTGATGGCTTTTAGTCCCACAAGAGATGTCACTGTAGCCAGAGAGCTGTGATTGCTAGCACAGTACAGGACAGCTTCTTCATAGTTCAAGTGAGGATCAGCAACAAACCAATATTCACTCCCTTCAATTACAACTGGAGGTCCGTGAATTCCAGCACGCTCTAAAGACGAAGAAAAATAATGGAGTTACACACAGATCAAACTGCATCCTCTCAGCATGAATTAGTGTTTGAAACTATTTATAAATAGTAATGCATTAGATTTTTTACTTGCTCTGGCTAGGGCAGTGCTGCTTGCCAAGCACCAAGGATTTCTGAGCCAGTGAGGGATTTTGCCACCCTCCTGTACTCACAGAAGGGAAAAAATCCAGGCCCAAAGCCTCATCCCCCACCAGCCAATATCCTTTCCTGCTCCGAGGTAGTTCATCTCCCTTGAAGAGGTAATAGAGAAGCTGGCACTTAGGCCTGGGCTTCAGTAATTAACTAAGTACATTACTGAGAAGGTAGAGCAGCTTTGGCTAAGTTTCAGTTTTCTTAACTTACCTGGATTGTACCAGTCTGGTGTTTTTGGAATACGGCCTGTATAAGAAAGAAAGCAAAAGGCTCAAGATTAGTATCCAATTACAGATAATGTCATACTATAAGTAAGTGCCTTTAATCTAACTCAAGAGCACTTGCAGGATTGCTGAGTTCGACCATTTCTGGCCAAACCATTTCCTTTCATATGATGATTGCTTCGGTTTGAATTTTGTGTGGCTTAAGCTAAAGCTGCGTCAGTGACAATCAGAAAGGCAGATCTGTTAACTATTAAAGTTTTCCTAGCAGTTCTCTACCTTATATCACAGAAGCCACAAAGGAAGACTAGATGGATAAAATACAGCTAATAATTAGAAGGTGTAAGTAAGTAAATGAGTATATTATCCACATTACATAGAAGCACTAAGGAGTAGGCACCAAGATAATCATCACTGCAGGATGAGGTTATTAAAAAACTACTTCTCCCTCTAATGCAATTTGAATAATTGTTCTATAAACCTGGGTCGCTAGAGTTCATTGTCCCCCAGGGTATCTTTGTGAACAAGGGACAGTAATCGAGTATTGAAACTTTCGAGGAGGTGAGAGACAAACAGGGAGAAAAATAATAATAAAATACTACTACTTACCTTTTGGAATCTGGCATACCCATTCAAGTTTTGTATCACAAGCAAAAGGTCTTAAGTAAATAAATTCTCTGTCATCATAGAAATACCAGCTTCTTCTCCCTGGTCTCTGAATGACCTAAAGGAGGAAGAGGATTGCAGAATATTTTCAAGATGATGCAGCTTTATAAAACAGTATAAGTATAAGCCCTATATAGTCTTTAATATATTTTAGCCCTAGCATCTAAGATATTTGTTCAATGAATGAACACCGTTTAAATAGTTAACATCCTCATCAAGAATCTTCAAAGAGGCTGTTACAGCAAATATATCATAAGGTCATGTTTATATCCAAAATGTAAAATGTTTTCTTCTCTTTTTGCTGATATGAAACTATAGATTGTATCTTTAAACTTCAGAAAGGTCAAGCTAAAAAAATGTTTACTTCAGTGGCTTCCCAACACCAGACTATGATGAAAGCAGATCTGTGAAAATGGGACATAACAGTCTGACATCAAGGGCCCAGGCTCCTGCTCTGGTGTTGCTCTGCACTGCTAGGATGTTAATGAACCTCCTCCATGTGATTTGAGATAGCTCTCTACAAACTCCAGTTAGTAGGCAGGCAAGAAAGGAAATGGGAGGGCATGACTTGGGAGGAATCTCCTTCACTTTTTGGACTACTCTCTCTTAAGGTCAAGATTCTGGTGGGTACTAACGCAAGTGAGGGGAGATTCTCCTTCTAGGACACTGCCTGGCTGGCCTTGTTCCTGACATTGGCTGCATCAGTGTCTCTTTTATTTAGTTTTTTTTGGGGTAGATTTTCTAATCTCTTTACATGTAAGAACTCTATTTACATAGAACATGGTTTTTGCATCAGTGTTTGGAAACCTTACAAGCTTCTCCGAAGTTTTTACCTTCTCATGTGTTAAACTGAGAGTTCTATAAAAATGGCACGATACTATTCAGTTTATTATTAGAACAATTGCTTTGAAAATAGTGCTTTCCATTGGCCTTCTCAGTTCTTTGTCTCAAGCTTCCTGCAGCATTTCTGGAAAATCACTCTCTTGAATCTCTTTCTTGGGCTTGCATAGCAAAGATATAATCTATATGTCTCCCTACTTCCTCATCTTACATTTTACGTGTTGACAGTTCTAAATCCACTTTTGGCCCTTTGCACTTTTTTAAAATACATTTTTCCTTCAACTCTGATCTTTTGATTTCAACTTACTATAGGATATTTCTTACTACTAGCTTGAATTCAAAATACCTAAACTAAAATGTTAATATTTTCTCCATAAACCAGTACCTTTTCTATTTCTATAAACACCTAGTCATACTGCAGAGTAGACCCAGACACTTGGGTTTCCATTCTGTAACCATGTATACTTACTCAGAACTCAAATTTCTTCCTCAAAAGATGAATATGTAATGGTCCCTACCTCACAAGGTCACGTATTAAGTAAAATAAGTACCTACCTCATGAGTTAACAAGTATTAGCTGATGCCACCATCATCACCATCACCAGTGTTAATCATCATTACCTCTCATAACAGTCTTGTTCTTGCATAAAATTTATACCCCATCTGTCATAGCTCCTGAAATTGCTTGTTCACTTATCTCCTATTAGACGTAAGTTCTATGAGGACAACTCTTTTATACCTTATCTTTGGTGTATCCCCCAGAGCATCAAAGACTATTTAGACTACTTTACGGAATCAATAAATGAATGAATTTTGCAAAGGAACATGCCTAACTGGTCTTTTATGTCTTCTGGTCCTACTTGCTGCATCTTGAAATCTGACTTGAGATGAATCTTCTTCATACCTTCCTTGGTTCACATCAGAAAACCTTTATAATGTTGTCGCCTACCACCAATGTAATTTCCTAAGTTTATTTTCAACCATGGCACCAAAGAAAACTTCTTGATCTGTATTCTGTTCTCCTCACTGCCTTAGTCTATCCCTTCCACTCTCTCTTTACTTGAGGCCACCTCCTCATGTCATCCCTCATTAGAAAGACTTACCCTAACCTACCTGTACAAAAGCACAGTACAATCCCACCTCCTCCTGGAAACAGGTCACAGGAATCACTTCCTCTTCTGAGTTTTATCAGCCCTCCTCAGTCCACTCATTTGGAGCCTATTACTGTACAGTGATAAGAGCCACCTTTCTTGAATATGAATTTTCTCTTCTCAAATTAAGTCTAAGGTAGCTTGAGGTGGGGCCATGGGTGTTCTTATGTCCCATTACATCTAATATCATGCTCCATACACAAAAGGCACTCTGTGGATCTGTTGCCTGACTGCATACAATGATAAATTTATTTTTTAAATATGCAGATTTTCCAGCATTGGACTGACCTTGACAGCAGCACAGTCTCTGATATCATAATCCTGCTGAAACTCATTTTCCATAAGAATAGTAGACACCTTAAAAAACAAGAGAGGCTTGAGACCATAAGACTGATGTACAAATATTTGCAATTTAGATGTAATTTAGGCAGCTCTAATAACTCAAACACATTCACATGCCACAGAAGGAAAACTTTTTCATCTTTTTTTCAATATCAGGATGTTAAATTATGAGATGACTTAGAAAATATCATACTGTCATCAGTTTCCCAACAAAGGAAGTTACAGTTTCAGAAGTGGAGGTTAATAGTGTATTAAGTTTGCAGCTGGAATCACAGAGAATAAGGAGCTTGCAAAAGAACTTTTTTTTTTTTGGCATGGATTGAAATGCTAGTTATTCAATTAACTAATTTCAGATTTGCTGCCATTTGAAAATGAAAGCCAAGAAATTTATATTTGGAAAGGATATACAATGAACTGACACAATGGTAATATGGAGTAAATATTTAATAAATTAGAGACTAATTTGCTCCTGTAAGTGTTACCTAAAATCTCTCTTTAGGATAATGTAAACATTTGAAATAGTATTTAAGGTCTTCTTGAGGTTTCCCCAAACAAATTATTTCTCCCAATAAAGATACATTCTTTTTTATGTAACTTTTATATTTTTAGATAATAAGAGTAAAAGCTTCTCATTGTGACAAAAGGAAATAAAAAACAGCACAAAGAAAAAGAAAAACACACTTTACTATCCAAAGATGCCACTATACCTATATATCCATATTTTTCTATTTTTAGGCCTATAGAGAAACTATCTATATAGTTATTTTTTAATTTTAAAAAGTATTTGTTTATTTATATATGTATTTTTTTAAATAAAAGTAAGGCTAGTATCCTTTTTCCTCACTTCATATATATGAATGTATTTTCATTTCAATAAAGATAGTTCTTCATAATTTTAATGGTTATATGGTATATATATATGTGTATATATATATATATATATACACACACACACATTATGGTTAAAAAGATGTGGATGTATGGAAACAAATAATCCCTACAAAAAAAAGTTTAAACTTACTGGTGTATGATCACTCCACTCCCAGGATCCTTGTAAATCTGGGCTTCTTTTATTCAAACCTATCCATAGCCAACGCTGGTCACTATGTAAAAAGGAAGTATTCAAAAACAATTTGAGCACAGATTTGGCAAAAATACATAGCATTCACATGTCTAAAATGCTTAAGACATATAAGTTTGTCTTGTCACTAACTGAAAAGCACAATTTCAAACTCTATTAAGATGCCTTCTGAAATAAAACCGAACTTTAAATATGAGACAGCTATGGAAAAACTACCACACTTCTTAAAACTAAGTTTTGAGTCATGTTCTTTATATGAAAGGTAAAACTTATTCTGCTTTGAACTTGAGGGGAAAAAAGTACATGATTATTCCAAATCTTTTACTGGAGACCTTCAATATTAGATAATGTTTTCCATATAGTCAAAGATAGCAGAGGCATTTTTAAAAAGTGTTTATCTATAACATAATCAAATATATATTTTTAATGCAAAACAAATCATTTGGCTAAATTTTTATTAAACAAGATCAAGATTTTAAAAAAATTATTTAATTTCTACAGCCTAAGTTTAAAGTAAACAAATATAAGTATTTTTTTTAAAAGATTTTATTTTTAAGGACTCTCTACACCCAAAGTGCGACTCAGACTCACAACCCTAAGATCAAGAGTCACATGCTCTACCATCTGAGCCAGCCAGTTGCCACCCCCCCCATTTTCTTAAAGATTAAATATCTTCTAAAAGCCAAATTCCATGGATTATAGCAGAACAACATAATTAAACAGTCATTTAAGTGATTATATTTAACATTCGTAACTATTATACTTCTATGTACAAGGCATTAAGCTAGGTGCCATGGTAATACAGGGAAGTACAAGATGTAACATCTTTCCTCAAATGGCATATAAATTAGTCAGGGAGACAAGATATACATGAACAAAGAAAATAACTGTTTTGGAAGGATATCAAATGATACAAAATTTGTATAAATTTTAAACGTTACAAAAATTCAGAGAAAGAAGGTCATTGTGGACAGCAGGAAGTCAGGAAACATTTTCTGAGGCTAGTAGGACAATAGACAGTCATCAAAGGATGGCTAATATTTCTTTTAGAGTCATAATCTGAGTGTTTAACACATGCCAAGTTTCGGTTCGACTGAGAAGAGGGACAGACATTCCAAGGAAGGATACATATAGAATAACACAGAAGCAGAGACATATATTGTTAATATCCCTTTTCCTCAATTAAACTTATTCTTTAGCTAGGAAGATACTGCTAATATAAATAGAAGTGATATAAGCATAAAAACATTTTTTTCACCTCTAACTGCACTTGAAAATATTCTCTAAAATGTTACGCTTTTTATGCTTTTTAAAATATTTTATTTATTTGAGAGACAGAGAGAGTGTAAGAGTGGAGAGGTCAGAGGGAGAGCAGACTCCCTGCGGAGCAGGGAGCCCAAGGTGGGACTCGGTCCTAGGACTCCAGGATCATGACCTGAGCCGAAGGCAGTTGCTTAACCAACTGAGACACCCAGGTGCCCCACACTTTTTAGGCTTTAAAAAAAAATTATTGTTATGCTCAATTAGCCAGCATATAGTAAATGCTTAGTTTTTTTTAAGATTTTATTTATTTATTTGACAGACAGAGATCACAAGTAGGCAGAGAGAGAGGAAAGGAAGCAGGCTCCCTGATGAGCAGAGAGCTTGATGTGGAGCTTGATCCCAGGACTCTGGGATCATGACCTGAGCCGGAGGCAGAGGCTTTAACCCACTGAGCCACCCAGGCACCCCAGGAGACACTTTTTAAGTAGACTATTATCCATGTAAATTGTTTTTTGGTGATGCTGATTACTTTCCATATAACTTAACCTTCTGATTGCATGCAGTATGTCTGATCAGTACATATGATGTATATTATATATGCATAACTAGACACATATATAAGTGTTACATGCCTATAAATATAGCACATATTAGAGATGGGGTAGATTCCAAACCTAAAATTAATCCTTACTCTCAAGCTCAATAGAATGTATGGAATATATGGAATGTATAGCTGAAAGATATGAGTCTGCATTTCAAAAAATTTGCTAGTGAGTCAAGGTTAGCGCAAACTTGATTTTTTTTTTAAGATTTTATTTATTTACTTGTGAGAGAGAGAGAGAAAGCACAAGCAGTGGGGAGCGGGAAGGCAGACAGAGTGATAAGCAGACTCCCTGCTGAGCAAGGAGCCAAATGCGGGACTCAATCCCAGGACCCTAGGATCATGACCTGAGCTGAAGGCAGATGTGCAACTGACTGAGCCACCCAGGCATCCTCAGCAAATTGAATTTTAAAGTAATTTCTGATTTTTTCATAAAATAATTGCTTTTCTTTCCTCTATTTAACATTCCCCTATACTTAAATATAAACAAATACTTTTCATCTTTTCAGTCTTAAGCTTTTCAACTTATTGCAATGGAATGAGGGCAATCCCCTTTCAGTCTTTATTGTTATACTGTTTTCACAGAAAAAGATGACCAATTTGCAGATTTCATATAATCCAGTGGAGACAATTAAGTCCAGTCTGAATTTAGCATCTAGAAGAGGAATTTGCAGTTTGTGTCTTCAACTATTCAGAGCTTTCTAACAGGCCTCCAAATTTATCATACTTCCCAACTGCCGAATTTCTAAACCACAGGGTCTAGATAATTGCCATATACAGTATAATTAAAGTCAGATAGGTAAAATAAAGAGGAGGTTAATTTTGCTTTCTTGTTCCTTTGAGATGTGAATTTATTTCTTTCAAATTTGTACACATAATGTATTAGAGCCTGGGGAATTTGTGCACATTTTGTGTTTCCCTAAAGTAAGCCTCAGATAGCCTATCTTCTTTCTAAAATCAACAGTACAACCATGAAGATAATCGCAGGTCATTTGTTACCTGCATTTACTGAATAGTCAGCTCCCACAGAAAGCCTTTGGAGATCTGTCTCTAATCTTTCCACCCAGTCCTCTCTTAGCTCCATCTCTGCCCACTTAGAAACCTCTGCTTTCAAGCTCAGTTCTGCCTCCTTGGTGGCATCTCAGAAAATAGTTTCCTAGAAAACACGATTTGCTGCATTGTCTACAATTTTTAAATCTTTACTACCTTCTGAGACTGAACTTCATTTTAACGCAGACATTTATAGTTTTTAGCTCCTAATTCAAGAGATTCATTAGTATGTTATAAACATAGAAAATAATAGGTACTTGTGTTTTTCTTCTGCGTGTGGCAAGAGGTGGAAAATATTTCCTCAATTCTAACTTATTTCTGATTTATCTATAGGCAGATAAAGAGAAGAAATTGAAAATCACATGAATCATTGCACACCTCTAATGTGGGTTTAAAAAATTTGAGGGAAAAGATGGATCATAACTGGAGAATTAAATCAAATGAAAAATTTCTCTCTCTTTATAAATTTTTCTCCTACAAGCACTAAGTATATGGATTTAGGGCATTAGGTTAAGAAGACACTGCAGGAAAGGTTAATATGTGTATCTGTGTTAAAATTCCTGCTCTCAATCAAATTTCCTGCTGCATCTGGTTTCTAAGAAAAACAGTATCTCAGCTATAAACTCCAATAAATACTATTTGATGAGGGCATTTAGTCTGCAAAGCCTTAGATTTATATCTAAATCCATTCATGCCACATCACAGGAGGTAGTACACACAGCAGCAACAGCATTGCAAACAAGGCTTTCTCCTTTAATCCTAAAACTATTTTTGTTCCACAATGGCTTTCCCTGGTGGGCTGCCATTAAGAGTTACAAGGATCTTAGAGCCATAATGACTTGGTACCCCATGAATCCTTTTCACTGAAATACAAATAGAGACATGGAAATTAGATTGCAAGAAGTATAGCAGTAATCTGACTTAACTCCTTGGCATGCAATACACAATTTGGGCAATGGACATCTGAGAAAGGTCAATTCCTGCAATAAAAAGGTAAGGACTTCAAGGAGTAAGCTTTAGAATCATTTTCTGATATAAATGAGTTTATCTCCTACCTTCCCTTCCAGCCAGGGTTACAATATTGGTTTTAGAATACATTGTCTTTCTAAGTATAGCATGGGCAAATGATCTCTTTATTAATGGAGCACCTAGTAAGCAGACAATAGTCTGCTTAATAACCCAGCATATATCAGCTGGTAGGTTAAGAGTACAAATAAAAAATGGTGCCTATGAATGAAAGGATTATGGTGATTTGTTTTTTCTTTGCACTCTTTTGTTTTCAAAATTAAATATATATTACTTTTGTGATCAGAAAAAAAATGAAACATTGTTGTACATTCTTTGGAAAATAAACTATATGCATTGGAAGAAAATGGAAAGGATTTACATTAAATGCTAATTATGTTTATAACAGAGCTAAAATTTGAGGTGATTTTTATTTTTATTTTTTTTTAAAGATTTTATTTATTTATTTGACAGACAGAGATTACAAGTAGGCAAAGAGACAGGTAGAGAGAGAGAGGAGGAAGCAGGCTCTCTGTTGAGCAGAGAGCCCGATGTGGGGCTCGATCCCAGCACCCTGGGATCGTGACCTAAGCCGAAGGCAGAGGCCCTAACCCACTGAGCCACCCAGGCGCCCCAATTTTCATTTTTTTCATTGTCACTTTTTATATTCCCCAAATCTTACATAATGAACTTGTATTAATTTTTTAATTGAAAGGAAAATCAGCAAGTGTGATCAGAAACAAAGAAACAAATCAAGAAAATTCCTTCATTACCTCACACTCATTTTATTTTGTAGTGTAATATATATTACACTTATATGTATATAAAAGCTCTTAGTGATCATTTATATCACATATTATATTCCATTTTCCATCAATTGATTCCCACAAATACCTACAACCTCATCGCTTAGTACTTATCCATGGCTCCCTGTCCAGTTAAAGGTTTCTAACCTTTTACTTGGTATTAGCCAAAATCCACTTTGTTTATGTCAGTATTTTACTTAAAAATACTTTGGCCGAGACTGTTTGATGCTGTGTGTGTCAAGCTTGAGATCTAGGGGCCAGTAAGGTCCTTTGCTCAAAATTCTCACTTCAGGGAGGATCAGGAGGGATCAGAGTGTGTTCCAGAGGCAGCCACCACAAGGATGTATGTTATCTAAAGCCACACCTGAGGTTTTGGTTATTAGCAGAGAGAATATCAGAAATAGGTAGGGACGCCGGGGTGGCTCAGTTGGTTAAGCGGCTGCCTTCGGCTCAGGTCATGATCCCAGCATCCTGGGATTCAGTCCCACATCGGCCTCCTTGCTTGGCAGGGAGCCTGCTTCTCCCTCTGCCTGCCACTCTGTCTGCCTGTGCTTGCTCTCTCTCTCTCTCTCTCTGACAAATAAATTAATAAAATCTTAAAAAAAAAGAAATAGGTACAAATCAGCAAAAGTAGAAGCTTGTTAATCAGCCTGATGTTAGAAATGGGCTCTCAATAGTGAAACTGAAATTATTTAAGATATAGGGAATAGCTAAAATATTTAGGGACACTCACACCCATCATGAAAGGTTACTACTTTCTGGTGAGACTGGTAGCCAGTACCATTAGAAATGGATCTGGGTCTTGATCTCTAAATGGTCCCATGTCTAGTTATTGGGTCAGGTGACTGGAACTGCCTGATGCCAACTGTAATGGGAACAGAATCCTGCCTCAGGAATATTGTCAAATAAACCTCAAATGAACCTTCCTTGCAAAATGGTGGTTGGAACACCTAAGATAGATTGCTGTGATGTTGGAAGCTTATGAAACAGATTGTATGAAATAAGTAATGTGTCTGCTTCAGTGAATGCTTAATAAATGTTTGTATATGTGGAAAGATTTGATCTGAATTTTGCATTCATTATAATCTACTCTCAAGGTTGTGGGGAGTAGCTAAGAAACACTAGCCTCAAGAGGAAATTAAGAGTTTGGGTATCCAAATTAGCTCAGGTTAGTGTGCAATGAAATCTTGTATAATAATTTCTAGGGCTAGAAATGAAGTCCAGAATGTCTGGACTTCTATGATAGATGCCTAATAAATGAGTATTTATGGAACACATGTACTATATTTTGGATCAAGTTTCCAGCACATTATAGTGAGACTTCCCTTTTTTTTTTTTTAAACATTTTTAACCTTTTTATTTATTTATTTTTATTTCTTTTCAGCGTAACAGAATTCATAGTTTTTGCACCACACCCAGTGCTCCATGCAATGTGTGCCTTCCATAAGACTTCCCTTTTTTTAATGAGAAAAACACAATAATAGGTATATGAATGTAAACCTGGAAAATGTGGAAAAACGTTCAAACATTTCAAAAATCACTCAAAAATCTTATCTTCCAGAGGTAACAATGATTATCTTTCTTTGATGGATTTTTATAATCTACTTTTAAATGTAAATAGCATATTTTTTATTCTTCCATAATTTGCTTTTCCTCCCACTTAATATATTGTAAATATTTTTAAGTTATAATATTTTTTTAAAGTCTTAATGCACAAGGTATAAATTCCAAACAAAGATCAATAACAGCGATGATAATAGGAATATTTACCTTTTTTCTGACTTTTATAGAAATGCATTTAATGTTTACTAATTAAATGTGATATGGCTATTGGTTGAACTATCCTTCTATTCTTTTTTGGGTAAGATTTTATTTATTTATTTATTTATTTATTTGTTTGTTTATTTATTTATTTGAGAGAGAGCGAGCGAGAGAGCACACAAGCAGGGATTGGGGCAGAGGGAGAAGCAGGTTCCCTGCTGAGCAAGAAACCTGATCATGACCAGGGGTCAAGGACCCTGGGATCATGGCCTGAGCTGAAGGCAGACACTTAATCAACTGAGCCACCCAGGGGCCCCTAACCATCTATTCTTACTTTACCAATAATTTGTATGTTAATTATGTTAACTTTATGATATATTTACATGGTAAACCAGAAATGAATAGTGAATTTTACCAGATGTATTTTTAGCACCCAGTAAGATGCTCTTATGATATTTGACCTGATATACAGAGTTCCTAGCACTAACCCAACCTTGTATTCTTGGAAGAAATCCTACATGGTCAAGGTATGTTATTTTGATGTACTATAATGAAATGGGTAAAGAAAGTGGGCTCTAATGGGTTCAAATATTGGATCCTTATTATTTACATAACTATGGGCAAGTTGTTTTACTTCTCTGTATCTGTTTTCTCATTTAGACAAAATAGGCATTTTAATAGTACCTACCTCATAGGTTGTTGTAAGGATTAAATGAGCTAATAGAAAACATTTAGGACATTATGTGGCACATAATAAGCACTGTACCAGTGTTTGTTATTCTATCACTTATCAGTATTTACTTTTTCAAGTCTAGTCTTGAAGTTGGTCTGTAATTCTTTGTGCTCTTATTGATAGGCTTTGGTATCAGAATTAAACTAGTTTGCAAAATAAACCAGATGTCTATATCAGTTTCTTTATAATGGAATACAAGCTCTTGCTTGTACTACTGAAATAGTACTGAAATGCGAAGAAATTCACATATACAACCATATATTATACTTCCTATCTCTTTCTTGGAAGAATTCTTGTCAACTTTTCCATTTCTTTCATGGCTATTAAATTACTTGGTTGTTAGTTATCACATCAATTGTATAGTAATTTGTATCTCTCTAGAAATTATTCATTTTAACAACTTCATTTGTAACAGCATAGAATTTTGCATAGTATTCTTACCAATTAAAAAATTTCTCCATGAAATGGGTGTTATAAGCCCTTATTAAGTCTTCATTTTTAAGTATCTTTATATAAAATCTTTTAGGTTCTTTCTTACGGTTTTCTTGTATTTATGTTGAAATTTATTTTTACTATTAGGTGAATGCTTATTTTCATTATTTTTGTTTAATAATTAAAGCTCTTAGAGCTATTAATGTACATCCAACTATAGCCCTGGCTATATCCCATGAATTTCAGAATGAGTGTTGTTATTATCATCTATACAGTTTTGATTTATTTGCCAAAAAAGCTACTTAAAAACATTGAATTTATAAGTGGATAGGATTTGACTTCACTTCTTATGTACTTGTATAATTTCACCACTTTGGAATTTTAGATTTTCTTTTTAGCCTAATAGGTCAGTTATTGTAAGTGATAACAGGCAAAGAGCCTGAAGAGAAAATATATATAGACTTTGTAATATAGGAACAAAGAGGATATTGTTAAATCAATCTTAATTATACTCTTTGTATATTATTTCCTTTTGTCTGTCTCACTGGTTGATGAGTCAGACAAGTGTTAAAGTCTCTCATTATTGTTATTTATCGAAATATTTCATTAATATAATTAATATTTTTGTTTCATATATTTTGATGCCAATATTTTTAAAAGTGTAATGGTTCTTGACTATTATAATGTCATTGTAGATTGTATCTTTATTCAATATGAAAGAGATATCATTTCACCATCTGGTACATTTTTACTTCACTTGTATTTTATCTAGTATTAATACTGTGACTCCAGCTTTTTGTTCACATTTGTACAATATTCTTGCTCATTCTTTTAATTTTCCCATTTAAGTTACTGTATTAAGTTTGTGATTATTAACTCAAATGTTTTTTAGGTTAAAATGGAACAAGAATATAACATAAGTAAAGTGGGTCAAGGAGTAAGAAATTAGAGACCACTACAAATTGTAGAGTGATGCCCTATTTTGGTGGGCCACTGGCTACTTGGGACTAACTAATTATTGCTACAATATGAAAATGTATCCTGTTGTTTTAATTTTTAAAGAAGTATTAAAAATGTGGATTTTTATCAAAATTTCTCAACTTTGAGACACTTTGGAGCTTCTCCCTTCTAGGAAAAGAACATCATCATACTCTTTGGGCTGGATAGGTACTTACTGGCAAGATTTGTTTGAGTTATCTTTCAACAGCATATAGTTGTATTTCATTACTGAAGAAATTTGCAGACTTAGACTTAAACATAGCTGATAATAGATAAATTTGGTTTTCTGCCATCTTGTTTTATATTGGATTTCATGCTTTCCTATTTCCTTTATAATTTACTACATAAACTTTTTTTAACCCATTACATATTCAGTATATAAACACGCTCTGTTTTAAAAATGTATATAATCTGTGTTTCTAAGTATGACTTCTTGGTAAATGAGGAATTTATTATATTTTCATTATTTACAACCATTTTATCTCTTTATATCCCAGTTTTTGTTTATAAACAGATTTAAAAATCTGGTCTTATTAAAATATTCTAATGTTTCTCTTTCAGAATTTAGGATAATTTCTATTTTTATTATTATGTATACATGTTGCATTATTTAGACTGGGGGTGTTTACATTATATGTTCTTCCTCCCAATTCTTTTAAAATAAATTACCTATTCATGTGCTCTTGATTTTTAATTCATCTCTCAGCTGGAATGTGTCTTTGAATTTTTTTCAAGAAGGAAGCTATAGGGTTATATCAATTATAATCTTCACAAACAAAAAGCAATGTAATTGAGAACTAAAATTAATATATTGCAAACATTTTCTGCCTCAAAACTCTGTTTTTTTTAAAGATTTTATCCACTTATTTGATAGAAAGAGAGTGTGCACAAGCAGGGAGAGTGGGAGGAGAAGCAGGCTCCCCAAGCTGGATGTAGGGCTCCATCCCAGGACCCTGGGATCATGACCTGAGCTGAAGGCAGACACTTAACTGACTGAGCCACCTAGGCGCCCCAACCTCAAAACTCTTTAAATGTCAGTTTTTAAATGCCTTCTTAGACAACTATCATATGATCTCCCTGATATGAGGAAGGGGAGATGCAACGTGTGGGGTTTGGGGGTCGGAAAAGAGTAAATGAAACAAGATGGGATCGGGAGGGAGATAAACCATAAGAGACTCTTAATTTCACAAAACAAACTAAGGATTGGGGAGGGGGTGAAGGAGAGGGTGGTTGGGTTATGGACATTGGGGAGCATATGTGCTATGGTGAGTGCTGTGAAGTGTGTAAACCTGGCGATTCACAGACCTGTACCTCTGCAGCTAATAATACATTATATGTTAATAAAAAATAAAAAAAAATTAAATGCCTCCTTACATTTAATGTCCTAAAGAAGAAGACTACCTGGGTTTTGTGTCTTGTTACCTGTTTTATTTATTTTTTGCTGTTTTTTTCAGGCTTTTGTTTGAATCAAAATGGTAAGGAAAGTATTCACCAGGATATGTCTAAATGGTAATTTCTTTTCCATAATTTTGCCTGGTCTACCCTGAATCCTTGGTTTACAGATTTGGGTCTTCTTTTCAGTTCATAAAAATGAGGGAAGAAAAAAAAATAAATTTGTGAAGTTGAAGGCCCTCATACTCATGTATTCTCCCAAAGCTTCAGAGACATTTATTTTCTCCTATGATAGCATCACCTCGTCCGTATTCCTCCACATTGTCCCTATGGACATCAGGAAAATCATCCAGGAATCCTCTCATCAAAACATCAAAATCACAAGGGCTTACTGTTTCTGTCTCTGTAGCATCTCTATTACCTCCCTATTTTGATATTCTCCCTACCCAGTCTCAAAGTAGTTTTCCACAAAAGGACTGTAATATCTTTCCAATTACATGCCCTGCATCTTCTTACCATTTCTCTCTTTCTCCCTCTCTGTCTTTATATATACAAACATATAAACACACTTTGCTTTTTTGCTTATCGACTAAAGGTCAAACTCCTTCCCTAACAAAGGATGCGCCAACTTCATATCCATATCTCATTTTCTAGCTAATGGTATGACTCGTTTCTCCCTGACCATATCTATACACTCTGGTCTCAGTTCCTTTGCTAATGTTCTGTTTTCTCTGGCTCCTTCTCCTGGTCTTACCTTTCAAAATACTACCTTACCTTCTCAGAACCATCCTTCTTCGTAACATTTTTCCCAATTATACCTCCCCAAAGCATTTCATCCATCTTTAGAAATCCCATGGTCCCTACTTACCTTTGTTCTAGATTTTCACCATACTCTTCTTATCCCCATTGTTGGACTTTATCATGCTAGATAAAGGATGGGGATTCTACCTCCCACACTATAAAACACCTTTTATAGTGTTTTGCACATAAAAAAAAAACTGCTTAGCACTGAATGACCCTTTTACAAAATAAAACATGTCAATTCTGAATACCTGGAGGACATCAAATTTAGCATAGAAGAGCTAATTCTAAAAGTATTACCTGAACTGGTCCATTAAAAAGTGAAGAAATTCCTTTATTTCATCCATATGAGTGAAGCTAGGAAGGTGTCCTCCAAGAGCTTGGCAGAATCTCTCAGCTTCTTCCCAGTTCCTTTTTCTTACAACTCTTTCTATATGAAACAGCTTAACAAGACACAATGTTAATCTCTTTTCTGGCATAATCATAAAGTATTCATAATTTCGAAGTTTATTATGGTCAAATGTATAGGTTTTTAAATCGAGTTTATTTTAATTCACATATAATTAACATACAATGTTATATTAGTTTCAGGTGTACAAGAGAGTGATTCAGCAATTCAATACATTACTCAGTGCGCACTGTAAGTGTACTCCTTAATTCCCATCACCTATCTCACCACTTCCCCTCAGTTTGTTCTCTACAGTTAAGAGTCTGTTTTTGGTTTTTCTTTTTTATTCCTTTGCTCATTTATTTTGTTTCTTAAATTCAAATGTGTATTTCTCTGAAAGGGATTCTTACAGGTATAATAATAACAGGAAAATGTTTTTATTTTTACCTGTAATTAAAACAGGTGAAAAAAAACATATACCGTGACACAAACAGGACCCGCTGAAAGTGTCAACTAAAGGCCAGCACAGATGCCAGCTCCTGCTGTCAGTAGAGTGAATGAGTGACTTTCCTCACCAGGATGGGGAACCACTCCAACAAGACACCTGCAATTCTCCTGCATTCCTAGGACCACCCGGTAAGGTTATAAAGGATACACATGAATACTTTGGGAGTAGACTTCTGCAGAGAAGTGTGCTAAGAACATAATTATGAACATACTACACTAAGATCTGTACAAGTACAGGCCTATTTTCTGATGAAGATGAATCAAAGGGTAATATTGACAGAGAGTGGCAAAACAAAACTTGCCACTTCAGACTCTTTGGTTTGTGATGACTAATTTTTTTTCAAAAAAAGAAGAAGAGATTATACAATGGTAGATTGAATTACTGATCCCAATTCTTTAGTTCCCTGTGATATAACTGTACATTCTTGCTATGGCCTCCTGGCGGGTGACGTATACTCCTCTATACCTTGATTTGGGGCCTGGCCATGTGACTTTGCTGTGATCAATGGCATATTAGTGGAGGTACAGTGAACAGAGGCCTGAAAATGTGCTTACATGCTTAGGCTTGCCTCTCAGGCTCCAGCAGTTGACTGTGAGAAGAACAAGCCCGTGATAGCTACTGTCCCATCAGCCTGAGACCCAGTCAAAAGGCAGCACACCCCAACTCACAGCCTGGAGCCCAGCAGAGCTGACCCACAGTTGAAAGCAGAGCTCACCATTTAAGCCTAAACTAAAACAATCAATCCTTATTTGACCCAGAGATCTGTGAACACAAGATGAAATGTTTGTTGTTAACAGCCACTGAATTTTAGGGGATCGTATGTAATGGTTTCTTTGTGGGAACAGCGGACTGATACAGGCCTGAAAAAAATTTTTTTAAAATGTAAGAAGTGATAGAATTCTTCATTTGACAATAAGGATTAGAGGGATATGAGAATCATAAGTAAAGTGTCAGCATGGCATGTAGTTTACTTAACTTCTCAGAACAAAAGAACACTAAGAAAGAGCCAGTTCTGGCTCTGGCCCTGCTCTTTTGGGTAGGACATGAGTTCATGTAAGGATTAGCTGTCTCAGGACAAAGGTTCAATGGCATTCCCAAACACGCTGGTAGGTTACATATGTGCCTGCAGAGAAACATAATTTCTACAAGCATATGGACTAGGATAGTAGAAAGATTACCTCATTAAAGAACTGAATGAGAATGTTACTTTACCTTATAACAAGAAAGAGTTGAAGGGAAACTATGCCAGCCTTCAGGACAGGGGTCTTCAGGCTTGGGAGCTACTTCTTCAGGCTGAATGGGCCCACTTATTTTCTTGCAAACTGAAAGTGCTCTGAAGTTTCTGCAGTCTTTCACCTCCCACTTTCCAAGAGACTTTCCAGTAGCCATAGCCACACACCCGCCTGGAGAAGCTGGGGTTGAAACATTACATTTGAAAATTAAAGTCCAAACATTTTCTAGTGTCCTTACCCTTTATCTGGGCCAAGGTCTGGAGAAAGAATATAAAAGACAACAGAAGAAAGAAATGTGTGGTTCATAATAATGATGACGACAATGATGACCATGATGGTAATAAAGAGAAGTGTTTATTACTTGCCAGGTACTATTCTAACAGGATCAAATTAATCAGTCCTTACAATAGACCTCCAGAGTATCATACAATGCAATGAGGATTAGTGACTTGTCCAAGGTCACATGTTCGTAAGTGGTTGATCAGAACTGGAACTCAGTTGGTCTGTATCTGCAGCTGTAGCCTAAACCACTAAGCTGCTCAGCATAGCCTAAGGGATTCATATTACCTTAACAACTTTAAACAGTTTTTAAGGAACTTAGTAACCCTCAAAATGAAACTCTTTCACATTCAGATCGAAAGGAAAAGGCAGTACAATAAAGAGAAGGAGGTGTATAGTAACACACATTTATTTTCTACTTATTTTTGGCTGCCAGAATTTTATTTATTCACAACATTAAGAGATAGCTTATATTATCAGATCCATTTTTCAGATGAAGAATAAGTGACTTGCCACAAGTGCCATGTTCTCTTTTATGTTCTACCACACTGCCTGAAATGGGCAAGAGACAAGAACATAGGTTGGAAAGTAATAAGGACAACTTCTGTTCCACCGAACAGACATGGTCTCATGTCTCAAACATGGACAGCAATTGGAACAAAGGACTGGGAGAAAAATGCTATGTTGCCCTGGTGGAGTGTCCTATTTTCCCCCCTGTTCTGCCCCCCTACCCATGCCTTGTCCATGATGGACCAAGCTGGCTGAAGCTGGGAGTAATTATGGTAAAGAGAGCTCAGTGGTAGTCTTTCTAACTATAGGACTGAGAGAATAGTCATTGTGGCTACTTTCTGAGCTCCTCTCCAACCACTGAGTCTTTTCTATGAAGAAGATGACATTGACTCTAAGATATCTGAATGTCTGTAAAAGAAATCCCATATGTTTTGTATATTAGAACATTATAAACATTATAATCATATATATATTTATAACATACATATAATTATAATCATATATAATTATAATTAGAACATTATAATCTAAGGTGAGATTTAACCAGGATTATCACCTGTATCCTCCACCTTCCACAAGTAAAAAGATGACTTTGTTATCAATGCCATTCATATTTATGGTGGTGACCATCTATTTCAAATTTTGTGGGCATTCTCTATTTCAAATATTATGTTTCATTATACGCTCATATGTTCTAGTTACTGGATTATAAAAAGTGGTCTTCACGATCACATGGTACAGAAACAAGATAATATAAATAATCCAAAGGAAGAAAACCTGAATACTTTCTAACTCTAATGCAGTCTAACTCTTATAGAAAGGTCTTATAGAAAGCCAAAATCCTTTACAAAGCGTTGGATTGAAATCAGGGCATCCACCTTTCTGAGACTCCATCTTTCAACTCTAAAATCAAAGGAACTTCTGAGGTCTTTTTTGATTCAAAATGTTCTAATTTGATGGCTAATTATGTTCAATGCTTTGAGCTGGTTAAAGAAAGATGAACTAACTTTCAGAATAAACCATACCTATAATATTGCCTCCTTAATTTTTACCCATTTGGAATAATAGAAATAAACATATTCTATTTTGAAGAAGTTAAGAAGCAGAGAGATGAAAACATAAAAAGCACTTCAAAATGAAGGTTCTAGATTCTGTTTGAGACTTAGATGGAAAAGATTAAAAAAACTCACATTGATGGCTCTAACTTTGTGCCATTAGAGGGTGGTTTCTGAGAGCTGAGTTTTTTAGCTCCTTTTTGGGGATTATTGCCAAGGACTTCATAAGGAAGACATAGTCACTGCTTCTATTTATGGTTCCAGAGACAGACTCTCATCCTGAAGATTATCATTTCCCTCACATTTCAAAGCTAAGTGAAGACTATATCTGGGAGGTATACTGCATTTCACAAATCATCACATTCCACTACTTACCTGGCTCAAGAAAATTCCAGTTGGAAAAGGTTACAGCTTGCTTTACTCCACCAACACCTGTCCAGCTATACTCTCCATGTGAATCTATATCTCTCAGGCCAGTCCAGAAGTATTTTCCTGGAGATTTAGTATACTTTTTAATCATGTCATTCAGGTACTCTTGCTCAAATCTAAAAAAACAAGAGTTAAATTAGTAGGTGCTTTTATAGTGACTGAATTACTATGTATACTGAAGATGCATCTTTTTCTTAGGAGACTTACTTAGTAAAGCTAACCCAGAGCTAAACACTCACAAGTACATGTTTATTGATGGTCATACCTGCTAGTTATAGTCAGATTGCAGTTGGTTCCAAAAGGGACTTCATCCTTATAAATCTTGTAACAGGTTTCTCCATGTCTTTTCCAGCCCTAAATCCAAGGAGAAATATCACACTGTTCAGACTTAATGTCCCGCTCTAATAAGCAAGATTCTACTACACTGATAACAGCTCACATTTAGAGAAATCAAGGACATGGCCTGTACATTCATACACAGGATGAAGGTGGGTTACAACTTCATAGATAACTCCAATAGGATTGTGAGCCTGTGTCAGACAGGAGTGTCTTATTTCTCCTTACCTCCAGGACCTAGCTCCTCATAAGACTATAATGTTGTTGGTTGAACTATTTTTGGAGAGGGAAAATATAAATGGGGGAAGTAAAGACATCAGCATTAAGGATTATAATCACATAGATTTTTATAGAAATCATGAATAGGTAACTCTTTTTCCTATAATGTTTTTTCTTCTGTAAGAATACTAATATGTAATGATTCATTGCTCTCTGATTTGCTCTAATGTAAATGAACAGAAGGTAGTCATTTCTTGTGTTTCCCAAGTCTGAATTGTTTCAGTCTCATCAAGTCTTCATCCTTGACGAAGAAGGTGTAGTACTGCTTAGAAAAACTTTCGCAGGGACTTTACATACCTCATCTGGAGGACACATCTTGTCAGATGTCGTATCATTCATTTGTTCTCCCTTTTTCTTACATACATATTTAAGTTTCTCTTCACACGACTGGACTTTCCACTGACCTAGCTTTTTAAAAATAGAAAAAACTTTTTTCCACAGAGAAATTATTTGCCATATATTTAGAGTTGAACTCTAAGTTATTTTAAATCAAGATAGTTTCTTCTCACAATACTGTGAGCAAGGGGCAAGGGGAGGAGGAAGGGGAGAAAAGAGAAAATAAATGACTACATCTGGGAATATACCCCTAGAAAATACTACCCAATATGCCTGCAAGGTTTTGGCTCACCGCCTGTTATTTTAGCACCACCTCAAGATCCTAGTGGATATGAATTCCATTTTCTTTTAAGAGTAACAATAAAACCATTAAAGGACATTTAGTACAGGAGTTGAAGAAAGAAGAACTCAGCCTACACATAGTTGACAGTGTTCAAGCCTTCTTCCACATGACATGGCCAAAGTCTGCCCATTGATGAAAAACTTTTGGATATGTCAACCAATCATGCTATTTCAATCTCCTCATATATAACATAATCATGATAGTTAGAACAGCTACTCTCCAAGAATTCCAGAATCAAAAGTTCTTTCCACTCTATTTCAGCTTAGACTTCAAAGTTCTCTCTTTCAAATATGCTACTTAATAGTAATTTTGCTTAAGTCACTCTGCTTTCTTCAAATTAAATTTCAACAAGTCAATTGTGATAAGGGTCAATTTTGAACACTGGAATGCTATGTAGGTATGTTATCAGTGTAGTCTTGTCTATGGGATCTCATTTCTATCTTTGACCTCTACCAAAAACATCTTAAAAATCCTTTAAATAGAGCACCAAATGTGACACCCTTCTAAATTCATCTTCGACACCTTTCTAGATATCTCTTTACCCTTGAAACACTCCTAAATATGCATAACATTTACTACTTCCACTTAAGTCTCTCTAAAAGTCTGGGGGACACAAGCCCCCTAAATAATTAGGAGTCCCTAGGAAAATGATACAAACAAAATATAAAGATAAACATGTCTTTTCTTTCAACATACAGCCTATTTTGGACTCTTAACTAGAGCATGTTCAATAAATAGCTAAGCATTCCACATAAGAAAGATGTTCTCTGATAAACATTAGACCTAATTTTAAACTAATTATTAATTAATTAATTATTTTAAAAAGATTTTATTTTTTAAAGTAATTTCTATACCCAATATGGGGCTCAAACTCATAACCCAGAGATCAAGAGTCATATGCTCCATCGACTAAGCCAGGCAGGCACCCCTAGATCTAATTTTTAAATAAAAATATTTTTTCACTTCTTAAAGTAAGATTAATATAAAAATATGAACATGAATTCAGAAGATGGGATTTTTCCCTTAAGCTGTGGCTGTATGTTAAATATACTGTTGGTCCAGAAAGAAAGCAGCTTATTAGAACCAATCTGGCACAAGAATTGAGTACTAACAGGATTTCCTTCATGTATTTCAGACCAGAGCAGATACTCTCAGACAGGAAGTGCATTGCTTATTTAGTTGTTTTATTTGCCTCCTTTTTTCTAGTAGCTTCGAGAAAGACAATCTACGAGGCTTTTACGTTTTATTTTCTTTCCAGGCTTAAACAAATATCCCAACCAAGTCATTTTAACATTATTTAGTATACAATAAGAATATAAATAAGCCATAGGAAGTTTCCTACCTTTCCTAAATAGGAAACACAGTTGGGAGTCTTATTGTAGGGAACATTTGGCTCATTCTTACTCCAGTATGTTAGAGTCACTTCAGTACCATCAGACCACTGAAATAAACTTGGAACATTTTTGTTCTTAAGACCTATCCATATTTCTTCTTTGGCATCTAAAAGAAAAATATTTTATTTATTTGGTTTTACTCAATTACATAGTTCAATATGTACATTGTCACTGATTTTTACATTCTGATAATGGGGTTTTAGGAGCCTCAATGGTATTTATAATGAATCTATGAAAATACTGATAATTTAGGCAGGCCAAGAGTCAAGGGCTTTTCAGAGTACTTATGCAGTCAAGAGAACATAGTGGAACAGCCAAGTTGTGATCTGCAGGTTAGGTGTTCCTGATACCTGATTTAGATAAACCTTGCTTTATGGGGCATACAGGTTTCCTCTTGCCCCAAAGCTCTTTCTGTCACTTCACTTTTATGAAAGACATATGTACCTATTTTCCCTAAGTGAACGAAATCTGAGGTGGATTTTTGCTTTTATGAAATGGCGTTTGCTTCTTTGTTTTATGCCATTTTGGTTATCAAAGGTTTCACAAGAACAGTCTATCTTTGGACAACAGGGGAAAACTGCAATGGAATTCTACAAATACAGTCCTAGATACTCCAGTTAGAATAGGATGGATGTCCATCCCTGCCCCGGGATGACGCTGCTGCCTTCCCAGGGGAAACAATACCATGCTGACACAGAATAGGTGTCTATTATTAGCTATTACTGTTAGTGAATCCTAGGAGGCGGATATGATACTGAGCATCTAGTGTATTTTTGTTCTTCAGTCTTTAGCTTTTAAATAACTACAAAAGTGAAATAAACATCACAAGCATCTGGAGCAACTTAAATAGGTTTTACCTTATGAGATGAGGAAAATTATTCAATCACTGGCTATACTGTCAAATTGGCAGCTACTAGCTATGTGTGGCTATTTGTAAATTAATTAAAATTAAATAAAAATAAAAATCAGTTCCTCAGTTACATTTCATGTCCTCACAAGCCCCAAAAGTCTAGTGGCCGCAGTACTGGACAGTGCAGATTATAGAACATTTCCATCATCACAGAAAATTCTATTGGACAGTGCAAATCTGTAAGGATCAAACTGTAAGCTTTCATTCCTACCAAGAGTCTAAAAATAGGGGCACTTTAGAATGTTTCAAACCTCTCAAATAGGATATTTTAAAAACTTACCCCCATTATGGAGTTTTGTGACAACCACCTCCACATCTGCTAAAGAATGAATGCTGATGAGATCACCGTTAAAGGCTTTGCATTTTGTATGTGCCTTATCCCAGGAATCACTTTCATTTACCAGCAGATAGCAAAACCCATTATTTGACAGCCAGCCTGCATCACAGTGTGTGTCTGAATATGTCCAAACATCTGCAGGAAAAACAGCTATTTATATTCCAGTAAAGATACATCTATTTTGAATCAATAACATCACAAATTCTTCCTTCTTAAATCGTGAGGATTCTGGAAAGCTGGGGAATGGGATGTCAAATAGCACAGGGACATGAATTTATGTGGTGCTTCATTCTACATCATAAGAGTGACTA
Source organism: Mellivora capensis (assembly GCA_004024625.1). Lineage (NCBI taxonomy): Eukaryota > Metazoa > Chordata > Mammalia > Carnivora > Mustelidae > Mellivora > Mellivora capensis. The sequence goes on along the minus strand of PISX010002689.1, from coordinate 108,092 downwards.
CAGGGATACAGGTAATTATATGACTGTAATGTGATACAAATGTGCTACATGATTAGGCTCCAACTATTTGAGAAGGGGCTGCCTTTAGTCCTAATAGACAGGAGGATGGTGTTGGGTAAGCCACTTGTTAACAAATCTCTTCCTTGGTTTGAGATTTGTTAGGTTCCCCTCCAGTCTCTGACTTTGAGAGGTTATGAAGTCCAGCCTCCTTTCATGAATGGTCAGATCAGCAAGGGGATGTGGTTTCATGCCTACTGTTGGACACGGGACAGAGATTTAAGGGATAAATAGAACATTTATAAACTCTATACAAAAGAGAAGACAGAGATGGAGGGAAACAGCACAGGGCCTCTCTGGACCTCTCCTTTCCTTCCCACTACTAGATCTACATCCTCATGCAATTAGTGATTCTTTGTTTTCACTACGTTGAAACTCACTCAGATGATGGTCAAGAAAGACTGGAGAAAAAGACAGGTATAATACCATACAATATACTTCTATCCTTCTTAGTAGAATTAGAAATTAAGTCAATTACTCAGACTTCATGGATTCTGGACTGTTTGGAATACCTGATGTATGAAAACACAGCATCTTAAAAATGTGAACAGTTTGTTCTTCACTTAAAGATAAAACTCAGGTCCGGTTAGCTTCTCACACTTGGAAGGCAACTCAATTTTACATTTCTGAAATAGCACTTGCTATTATTATTATTATTTTATTTTATAATTATGATAAAGGAAGAGAGGAAAAAACACCCATAATTGAACTTAGGACAAACATTTTCCTATTCTAGTCTTTGTCTCTATGAATATATATTTTTACAAGATTAAAATGATAAGTAGGCATATCGTTTTGTTCTGCTCTTGTATCTGCCTGCCAGCACAGTTATTTTAATAAATGCATATTATTCGATCATGTGGAAACATCATATTTACTTAATAATTGCTACTACAGCATACTTATTTGATCTATCATCAATCACCCAGGTTTATTTTCATCTGTGCTATCTTTTCTATTACGCTTTTTGTTGTGTAGACTAAATTTGGTTTAAATCAACTTGGCAGATGAGTGTTCATTTTCCCCTATTGTTTTAATAAAATATCTCCTGACTGTCTTCATTCTATATATTTATTTTTTAGTCTTAAAAAAATAGCTTTAGGGCGCCTGGGTGGCTCAGTGGGTTGAGCCGCTGCCTTCGGCTCAGGTCATGATCTCAGGGTCTTGGGATCGAGTCCCGCATCGGGTTCTCTGCTTGGCAGGGAGCCTGTTTCCCTCTCACTCTCTCTGCCTGCCTCTCTGCCTACTTGTGATCTCTCTCTATCAAATAAATAAAATCTTTTAAAAAAATAGCTTTATGCTACCATGTGGATAAGAAATTTTATTCCCTTCCCCCAACATTCTTTAAACAAGACATTTTAAGCCCCCCTTTTTCCCTTCCAGTTTTGAGTACTAGTTTTTCTTATTCAGGAGGATTTAATCAAATACCAGGTATGTGGTGAGGCTTGTGCCAGACTGGGCACTCCTCTTTTCCTTTCAAAGGCTTCTGAAGTTTCTTTGTACCGCAGAAACTTCAACTGTTCCATGTTTCTCTTCTTAAAGCCCCTTCTTATGGGGCTTTACCAAACCAAAGCTTTAGGCATATAGAGTTAATAATATCCAGCCACAAGGTCTAAATGAAGTAGTTTTTGGCATTGGCAGTGGAAAGGTAGAATTAGATATCTGAAATGGATTTACTTGACTTTACAAAACTAAAGTCCTGCTTGCACAAGGAAATGAAAAAGATACCTGTTAACTCCACTGTGTTATTTAATGGTTTCTTGCAGACATACGGCAATTGAGCTTCACAGGAAAAACTCTGCCATAGACCAGACATAGCATCCATCCTTGCACAGCTTGATCCACCTATTATTGTAGGTGCGCTAGGCATATCTTAAACGGGAGAATTTTCAAAGAGTTCAAAGGAGAAGGTTAGGCCCAGAGTGGTGGTTAGAAAAAAATAATTTGTATTCCTAATTTTCTGCTTTTATTGGAACTCATAAAATAGTTAAACCTTCTACTAAATTGAGATGTATAAGTCTCAATGGACACCCATGTGCTTAAATATGTCTTCCTTTTAAAATACAGGATACAGGGCAAAATACTATGATACAGTATAGTTAATTGAAAAAACAAAACCAAAAATCAAAAACAAACATCTGCTCCCAATCAACTTCCATATCATATTCTGTGGACAATAGCTCCTAATCTGCTATTCTATATAATAAATATACTATATTATGGTTCTATAATGCCCTTAAGACCTTGAATTAAAGGTTAAATCATCTTTAAAGATTTTATTTACTGAGATAATAGAGAATTTATTCACTAATAATGAAATTTCATTAAACTGAAATGACCTGTTGGTATTTTATTGCACTTAGACCATTTTTCTTATATGTGTACAGGATATTTCATACTGAAGCTAGTGTTAACTTTTAGGTTCTACCTTTGTCAGAAGCCTAAGATTCTATTTTTTAAAAAAGGTATCTAAACTTCTTTTGGGGAGAAATATCTTTTGGCTAAATAGGATTTTGTTTGTTTTATTCACTACAAAATTTTCCTTAAGGTATTTATTTGTGTAATAAAATACAACCATTATGTTGTTAGTACTTGAGCACTACTGTGGGAGACCCCAAGAGTTTTAAAATGAGAGCATATTTCTGAATGGAGTTAAGCTGCAGATGAAACAACATGGGTTAGTCATAGACATGTCAAGTCACCTGAGGGACACAGATCAGCTTCTAGGCCATGTGATGGGGCTTATTCTGCTGTTAGTTAAAAATGTAGGGTTGTTGTAAAGATTAGAGACAAATGCTCAGTTATCCATGATATGGTTCAACTTGGCTATCATGGTATCATAATAAAGAAGGAATTAGGGGAAAAAATTCTTTTGAGAAGTAAGCATAATAACAATTGTCAAGTTTGAAATTTTTATAAGCTGTCAGAGAGTGGGATGATTTTGTTTATTTACTTTTTTGAAGTTTTGCTCTGGGCATAGTAGGTAGAAGAGGGAGCAGTTACCTGGGTCCCAGTTGAGGAAGTTTAATGGCTTATGGTCTGACCACTCCCAGCCTCTAGCAGAGTATAGTTGATTTAAGCCAATCCAGAAAATTCTTGGAATGCCTTCTTTTTCTGTAAGAATAACATAATTTTAACAAGTGACAAAATTACCTAAATTATTATCTAAGACAGACTTAAGTTTCTACTAATACCAAAAATATTTAAAGGCCTTGATGGTAAGGCAGGAGTCCTTGTAGGAGGCTTTCTCTCCAACAAAGGCAACTAAAGGCTGGTAAGTTAATTCATTTCTGCTTTCCTACTAGCTTTCCATTTCTTCTAAGGCAAGAACAGAATCTTCTCAGAATAGCTGTTTCACTATTTTTAACCTTTTGTACTGATACAGATGAAAACAGTTTCCATTATATATCTAGATTTTGAAGAACTGATTGTATTCCAGACTGACAATTTAAATTCATTAAGCACATATTATTTAACTGGTACTAAGGCCAAAAAAAAAAAAAAAAAAAAGACAAAGTCCCTGCCCCCATGATGATTTCCATTTAGTGAACAAAACAGATGTGAATCCCCTAAACGGTAAAGTGTTACCCATACTGCTTCAGAAATATGTACAGGGGCTGTTTGGTAGGCAATGGAATATATAATTTTAGAGTCCAAAGGAGATATTTAGGATGGAGTCACAGAATAAGACACACACACAAACACAAACATTACAGGGGAGATATGTCATTCAAATTCATTATTTGGCAACCAGAAGCCATCAGCAAAAAAGTGAGAGAAAGATAGAGAAGCAGAGATAATTTAAATAGCGAGGTTAGTTGCGGATAAATGACACTCAGTATACATAAGCCCACAAGCAATGGATGCAATTATGCTTCACATAATTGTGTATTGGTAAACTGAATGAAAAGATTGTAAGGATTTTCATACCAGTATCAAGAAAATCAACAAAATTATTCAAGAGCCTGGTAAGTCTTCATCGACGACAACGTGAAAAGAGAACTTGAAGATACTGAGGGCCAGGTAGAACAGATAGAACAACTGATTAAATGGTCGACAGAAGACAAGGATGTTGCTGACAAACAGGAAGAGCTAACAGGCTGGAATCTCTACAATTGTTGAAATATTCTCAACAGAAGACACTTGATAACAGTTTCTTAATTCCTCTCAGGGAATTATGTTTGATGTATTATTAATTATATATATATAACCTATCTCTCTCTAAATATAAAATATATTTATATTTATAATTATAATATTTATAAAATATTAATTTATATAAATTATAAAATATAATTTATAAGATTTTAAAACAATTAAATTTATATTAATATGTTTTATATAATTTATGTGTACATTTACAAAAAATTGTTATTTTTTTTTAAATGTGTATTTTTTTTTAAGATTTTATTTATTTGTCAGAGAGAGAGAGTACACACAAGCAGGCAGAGAGGCAGGCAGAAAGAGAGGAGGAAGCAGGCTCCCTGCTGAGCAAGGAGCCTGATGTGGGACTCGATCCCAGGACCCCAGGATCATGACCTGAGCTGAAGGCAGCGGCTTAACCAACTGAGCCAACCAGACGTCCCCATAAAAATTGTTCTTAAAATAAGGATATGTTTTCTATATGTAAATCATACAAATATATCTGATATATATCATTTTGTTCCTTTACATATATATCTATGTGATCTGCATATAGAAAACCATATCCATACTCTTAAGGACTTTTTGAGGTTAATTTTGACTACATAAATGCCTGAAAAGGTGACTCCACTAGAACTGACACCCAAGGAGTGGAAAAGCCCCTCTGTGTAGAGCAGAAATAGAATCAGCAAAGATGGAAGGGGCCAAGAACAATACCCAGAGACCAATGTTAAAGGGATTGGCAGGAGTCTGGAAAGAGGGTGGTAGGGACAGAGGCCCAATTACCACTCCACTGAGGAACAGATGTGAATTTAGGAATGAAAGATACACAGTGTTTTCCAAGAGCTTGTCTGTGAAAGAAAGAGGCAGATATCCAGGATCTAGGAGAGAGATATAGCTACATCTGTATCTATATCTATATATCTACATCCATCTATCTATATTTTTTAACGGTAGAAATTTAAATAAGTTTATGGCCTGTTGGGGAAGAGTCAGTAGAGTGAGAATCAATGAAAATATCAGAGAGAGAAGAAACAGGTGGTATGGATGTGAAGAGCTCTGGGGAAGGAGTTAACTTTGAGCAAACTGGAGGGACGACAGATAGAGATAAATTTGTAAGTATGAGGAAGGGAAACTAAGGATTTGCTTCACTTTGCTCAAGGGAATGGATGGTAAGGATACTCTATGAGGAAGGAAAAGGTGGGTATTTGGGTTGATGGTTGGAGGAGACTGCTGAAGGGAACTTTGAATTCTCCTTTTCTTGTTAGCAGAAGTGCTTGTTAGCAGAAGTGCTGGCATACAAATTGAGGATTTAATCCAGTGTAAAATTCTCATTAGTAAAAGCAGTTGATTCTCCAGCCTTCCTAAAGAAGTTCTGCACACTGTGACATATTTATGGTATTCCAGACTCAACCATACAGGACATTCAGAATTCCCTTTATTAATTTTTAACTAGGGATACTATGGAGGATCAAACTGTCCCACCCATTATCCCAAGTTCAATACCCTCCCTTCCATGAAGACTTTTCAGATATCCCCAGCAGGACGTCTGAATAATCCTATCACCTACCTGCACATGGTAAATACACATTTATGAAGAAGCACAATGAACTTTGGAAGCTGTTAGGTTTCTAATTTGTTTCATTACACTGTTCTATTTGTGAGCCATACTGGTGACTTATTCTTCAATAGAATCATAGGATTATAAAACAGGAATGTTCTTTACGTGTTTTATGCCAGGTTAATGTGAATGGGAAATGGATTCTAAAAATCCAGGTTGGTCAAATATGAAAGGCAGGGATTTCTTTTTGGCGTGGACAATCTGAAACTAGACTTTTTTTCTACATACAATCCAAGCAAGAAACTGACCAGTTTGAGGCTTTGCTTACTCCCATTTTGCCATCAAAAAACAGATGATTGCTAGTATAAATTCCCATACCTTATCAAATCAAAGAGGTGAGTTCACTGAAGTAGAGTATTTGCCACTGTCCTTAAAAACTTTCAGACCAGACCCTCTATTTCTATTCTTCTCCCCACAAGGGAGACTACAGGCCTGATAATGATCATGCATCTGGAATGAGACAGAGGAGAACTTCTAGCCAGTAGTGTCCCTGAATTATAATTATCTTAGCTTTAGGGCACCTGCAGAAGCCACTCAAAGTGAATAACCCCTCAGGCTGGAGGAAGATGAGGAAGAATGGAAATGTGCTATTCCTATTCTGGGGACTGTTGAGTTCTCTTTTGTAGCTCTGGGATGAATCTGTGGTTAGAGGTTTCCTGGGAAGGCCAGAGCCATGGAAAATCTAACTTCAAAAAAAAAAAAAAAATCCAGTGACTGTATGGAAACCAAATCCCTCATCTCCAAAGCCCCTGCATTAGTAAAATAAAATAAAAACAAAATTAAGTGCAGGGCAGGCAGAAAGGAAAAAAAAAAAAAAAGCTCTTTTAGATTGCATGGGGACTTATTTTCAACGGATTGTGTCTGCCTTTTTTTCTAGCAGTAGATTTCCTAGCCCCATCCAACCACTAGCTACCAAACCAGAGTCATTTGGGAATATGTTCTCCATTATGCTTTGCATATGTACAACTCTTATTTCCCCAAGTAGACCAAGCACCTAGATCACAAAATCTCTGTCTGATTCACTTTTTTGGCCTCACTCTCCTATCCCAATGCTTACACATAGCAGTTTTCAGTGAGGAGAGAAATTGTCAAGATTTGGATACTCTGAGTTTCACATGTTAAAGTACAGCTTGGGTCTTGGAAAACCAGCAATTATAATTAGGTTATAATAATTACGATATGCCTAAACAGCAGTAACAGTGAAAGAGAAGCCAAGAACATTATAAACGGTGTATCTCTAAAAATATTAGATTATAAAATTATAACGGTGTATCTCTAAAATGTAGGGAGTGTCTGGGCTGGGGACAGCAGGATCATTTAATGTATTATCCCACTTTTATGAGTTATTAAAGAAAATTGATACATAAAGAAATCACGAAACATTCATTCCTCCAAATGCATCATTAGATTGTTAGGGTTTTGATAGTCACACTTGGACACTTTTATTCTTCACTGAAAACATCAGTTTTCAAATGTCAATATTCCAGGAGGCTTAAATTTATTGGCACTTTTCACTTTCAACAATATTTTTTTGTAAGGTTCAAGGAGTTCTAGAAAAGAATTCCACTGACAACCACTAGCCCATCAGGAATGGATATATTTCCATTCCAAAGGTCTGATTATTCAAGTACCAAACAACATAGGAAAAGGGGAAAGCTGTAAGTAAGAAAGGAGGACTGAAAAAAGGACTAGCTAGAAAGCATGACAAAAGACTAGTAGACTTTTAATGATGCAAAGAAAAAAAGAAAAGTATGTAAGAGCAGAAAGTAGTATAGTAAAAATGTAAGGGCTCTGGAATCATATATGTTGGTATTTGAATCCCAATTCTGGTACTTCTCAGCTGTCTGATATTGGATACTTTATTTCTAAGCACCAATTTCCCATCAGTAAATGGGAAATACTTGTCTTATGACATTGTAATGATCATTAAATTATTTAATTCATCTGGAGATATTAGGGTTTTGCTATTAGTTTGAATTTATCGAATATTTATAATTATTACAAAAGAGTGTGATAGGATTTATCAGAAATAGTCAGTAGGTAATTGTTTCATATGTAGCAATAATACTTATAATTTTATGCAAAAGGAAAAAAAACCCCATGAGACCCACCTCTTCCTATAAAGAACTTACTAGTCTTATAAAAAGGAAATGCAGATACATGCCTGATACAATTTGTTTTCAAGTCTCACTGATTGTATTCAAATTTTGGCTCTGCTAATTACTTGTGAGTGACCTTGAACAAGTTACATTTTCTCTCTGATCCTGACATTTCTCACCTACCAAGTGAGCATAGAAATCAAAATACCTATATCTTGTAGTGCTGTTATATGGTATTAAATAAGACAATGTATGAAAAGCATTTAGTACTCAATCTGAAACATCATTGTCATATATCATGATTATTTTGTCATTCAAATCATCAGAGACTCAATAACTTGGGTTTCTTGATTTTTTAAAAAAAGATTTATTTATTTCAGAGAGAGAAAACAAGAGTGAGGGGAAGGGCAGAAGGAGGGGGAAAGAGGCAGACATCTCACTGAGGATGGAGCCTGATGCAGGGGTTGATCCCACAACCTTGGAAGCATGGCCTGAGTCAAAATTAACAGTTGGTCAGTCAACCAACTGAGCCACCTAGGTGCCCTGGGTTTCTTGATTTTTAAAAAGAAAATAAAACCTTTCTGTTTATAAACTTCCTAGTAAAAAATGTGCAATACTCTGATGGAAAAAGATATATAATTTTACTGAATTTGTAAAAGATGTCACAAATAAGTAGTAGAAAGGCATACCATTTTCATGGATGAGAAGACAATAATATAGTGATGGCAGTGCCTCTTTAATTAATCTAAAATTCAGTGCAATTCCAAAGTCTCAACAAAGTTTTTCACTGAGATTAATAAGGTGATCCTTAAATTCATAGAAGAGAATAAGTGGTTAAAAAAAAGACAAAGCAATTCTAGAAAAAATATGAGAGGACTTGCTCATCCATATTTTCCATACAGCTGGCATAATTAAAACAGTATGAAATATAAACACAGATAGACAAGTAGACCAAAGGAATAGGATGGAGAGCCTAGAAATAACCCACATGTAATAGGGGAGTTTATATTTATTAGAGGTGGCATAACAAATATGAGGGAAAAATGTGAAATAAATAGTATTTGGTCAACTGACATCCATGCAGAGAAAGCGTGGAAAAGATAGAGAAAGATAAATTAGATTCCCACCTCTAAAAATTTTATTCCAGATGGATTATGGATATGAAAAGCAGAATTATAAATGTTTGGAAGAAAAATGAGAGGATATATTTATCATATTAGGGCTAAGAAAGAATTTGCTAAATAATATAAATAAGCACAAAACATTAAGGAAAAGATTGACCAAATTAAAATTAATGTATTTTTAAATAATAAGAAGCAACAAATGTAAAAAGACCAAAGACTAGGAAAAGATTTTTGTAACCCTACAAGATTAGATAAGTATATATATAAAGAACTAAACAGATCAATAAGAAAAATTCAAACAACTCAATAGAAAACAGGCAAAGGATATCAACTTTATATCTAATTATAAGATATAAAGATGATAAACTGAAAACCTGAATGCCTAATAAACATGAGATACAAAACCACATGAATTATCAGGAAGATATAAAAGAAAATTAAATACCATTTCACATTCATCACATTGGCCAACTAAGTCTGATAACATCAGGTGCTAGTGGAAGTGTAAATGAAAGCAGCCCTTTGGAAAACAATTTGGAATTTTTGGTTAGTGGTGAAGAGATGTGTGCCCTATGACTCAGCAATTCCTACTCTAGAGAAACTGTCGTACATGTCTGCCCCAAGATGCACATATGAGGATGTTCCTTGCAATAGCAAAAGCTGAAAATAATCTGTTTCTCAATAGGGGAATGGATAAGTTGTGATTTATTCATACAACGCAATACTTTACAGCAGCAGTTGACAATGGATAAACTTACAAATGGGCACATAAGTATTTGTATCATATAAAAACAGAACAACACTAATGAAAACATATATAGTATTTATACATATGTATGTTATAAAAGTATGCAAAGAATGGTAATTTTGAGAGATGACATGGGGCTTTAACTCTATTAACATTTTCTTTAAAGGGAGGAAAGCAGGGAAGGACGGAGGGGATCAATCATATAAAGAAATATAACAAAATGTTACTGTATAAAGAGTCTATAAAGTCAGGGTGATGGTTACACAGGTCTCTTTCAGGTCTTTTCCTATTTCTGTATATATGTTTTCATAATTAAAAATTTAAGAATTCCCACCATCACAAATAAAATAAAACAAAATCCTATCCACTCGACGGGTCCACTGATTAAATCCACTTTAAGATTTCTTTGTCCTCTCCTTGCCTCTGAGGATGGCACTCCTCTACTCAACAAGAGGACCTTTCCCTGAGGCCATCTACTGTGACTCAGCCACCTTCTTCACCTTCCTTGATTTCTCTACTTTTCAATGTTCAAGGAGTTTAATGTTCACCTTTTAAAAAATTTCATCAATTAGGCTTAGGGCAGCAGTTTAATCTCACTACCTCACTCCATTTTCTGAACATTACCCTCTTTACAGTCTCCAATATGAAATGCATTTTCAATGGATAGAATAGGATTATATTCATACCATTCTGCCTGTAGGTTTCAGTGTTGACATTTAAGAGAAGATAGAAAAATATATACACGAAACAACATACCTGGATATGAAAACAGAGGTAGACAGATGGCATCTTTATAATCCCAGCAATTTGCTTTAGCACATGTAAACCTACCTTTAAGATAAGTTAATTCAGCAGCACTGCTGATGCTCAGTAAGTCAGCTCCTTGATTCTGACACGAAACATAAGCTTCCTTCCAAGAAAGAGCTGCCTGAGTGTTATATTGGTAGCAACTTCCAATCTGCTCATTCTTTTCCCAATTATCTTCACAGCCATTTTCTGTTGATAGAAAGTTAGTGATCATAAAGTAAGGGCATAATGTTTTATATTACTAGCAATGTTTACTAATACTGAAACTCAATTTCCATACTCTTAGGATACACTAAAATTGAAGCTCATTGTTTGACTAGACCATATTTTGATTCTTTGGTTACACAAAGAAATTGAAGTCATGAGAACTAAATGACTTTGGCTGAGCTTTCATTTTCTAATCCTCTACTCTCCCTTTATTCCCTATCAATTACCATACCATATTTTAGCCCATGCCTGCCCTCTGCTGAAATGTAGGAGTCTTCAAATATATTCACATTGTCAAACTCCTAAGCTGATGGAAAACAAACTTACTTGGAAAAAAACAAAACAAAACAAAAAACAATCTCACTTGAAGATGGTGGCAGACTGCAGAGGGGTTTGCTTACAGCCTGCAGTGAAACCACTGTGTGTATGTGTGTGCGTGTGTGTGTGTGTGTGTGCGCGCGCGCAGACATGCTGCTTAAACACCCAACATTTGGAACCCAAGTGGTTGCCTTATTTGAAAAACTCAGTCTAGATTTCTCTTAATGTTTTAACAGATGATTTAATATATAACACATAATTAATATTATATGATCAATATTGCAGATGTCTATGTTGACATATGTGTGCATATATATATATAGACATACATGTTTATTGGCATAAGGTGCATATTATTTCCTTTAACAAATATCTAAAAAGCATGTATAATTTCAAAGACCCTTCAAATTATTTCTCAGATGAGATAATAGGTCTTGACACAACTGGTTCAAAAATATACTTAGAGACTCCTGTGTACTCTCTAGAAGAGGAAATGCAATATACACTGTAGCAAGTGTGTCCCAGACTCCACTCAGGGAGTTTTCCAAAGGGCCTACCATAACCAGTCACACATCACATGTTAGACTCATGGCCTTTCAAGCTGGAAGGGCCCACTGAGATTCTCTTGTCTAATGCTCTCATTTCACAGATGGAAACAAAGATCTAGAGGTGTTTGTGGCAGAACTCTCATCAGAGCACTGGTCTCTAAATCTGGTCTTGTTGATCTCTTGAATGTCATATACTACTTCTTCAGCCACTTTTGAATGGCCTAAATAGCAACAGAGGTGGATGTGCCATTTGGTGAAAACAAAATACATAGATTTGCTAGTATATTGCCTAAAGTTTTCTTATTTCCACTGGGGTCTTATGCCTGTAAATCCAGAAGCTTCCAGTGGGATAGCAGTATGTTTGCTATAAAATATAATGTATATGGTTTAGCAATCCTTGGCTTTGAGAAACTCACAGTCTTGCTTTTTCCCTAAAAATAACTGAGAGGTCTATGAATACTCCCATTCTTACCCCTACCACTCCCAAAGGAAGCTAAAGACACTGAGACCAATGACAGTCAAGGAAGCAAGGTAGAGTGGAATGAGTACACCATGGAATGAGGGTCAGGAATCCTGGAATCTCTATCAGACTCCATACTAATGTGGTCTGACCCTGACAGGCCATGTCGTCAATTTGCATCTGTGGCCCCTCACCTGAGCAATGAGGGTTTGCAACTGGATAACCTCCAAGCTCTATTTCACATCTAAAATTTTGGATCCAGACTATAGTGAGGTTTAAATGAAATCAGTGCCTTGTTGACCAAACTCTGCCTGATATTAATTGTAGCTGAAGCAAATACTGGCTTTTATCTTTTGGTAGGTTCTGGGTGTTGAAAAGCCTGTGCCTCTACCTAGAACAGTAATTCTCAAAGTGTGGTCCCCAGACCAGCATCATCAGCATCACCTGGGAACTCAATGAACTGCAAATTCTTGGGGCTCACTCCAAATCTACTAAATTATAATTTCTGGAGGTGGGCCCCCAGAAATCTCTGTTCTAACAGACTTTCCAAGTGATTCTGCTGCAGAACCATTGGCTCAGGATAACCTCATCTAGTTGCTTAGACCTCTTTATTTTGAAGCTCAGCTTCCCTTAAAGAGGGATCAGCATTAGTAATAACACCAGGTTTGCTACTGAATGAGCATTATCTATATTTATTTGGGAAATCAGAACTGGATTTCCTAGATTTGAATTCTAGCTCTAAATTTTATTAGCTATGTGACCTGAGGCAAATGATAGAACTCCCCTGTGCTTCCCTTTGCTCATCTGTAAAATGGGGATAAATAGTGGTACCTACCTTATTGGGTTGTATGAAGATTGAATGGGTTAATATAGTTTGAATGCTTAGAATAGTACCTGACACTTGGCAGGGCCCTATAAGTATTAACTGTTATTACCTAGGTCTGGAGCTTTTACCTTTCTCTTTATTATACATTCTCTCAATCTACTGCCCAATTAAAAATATTTCTGGAGCACTTACCACATGTCAGGTCCTATGACCTGTAACTCTCACCTGACTGGTATGAAAATATGTCTCAGTTACATACCAGATCATGATGCAACTGCTACTTTGGTCTCTCTTTCTAAAGAATAGTGAAATCTTTATCACACCCTGAGTAGTTTGCTCCTAGTAAGAAGCAATTAGAAAAAATGCTCTGCCCAACATAAAGAAATGGCAGGAGAACAGTGTCACCAATTTTGAGAAGACCAGGGATATAGGTCTCTTTGGTCCCTCTTCGCTTCAAGCCATAAATATACTTAAGTCTCTACCACTCTAACAGTTTTTCTTCAACCTATCTAGCCCCCAAACCACCATCTTCGCTCTCTTTCTATTCCATAAAACTTAAGAGGCTTTCTCTCCTTCTGTTGACACTTCTAGTCTACTAGTCTGGCTTGTATGACCACTGGTCTTTTGAAACTGCTCTAGCAAATGTCAGCAGCAATTTCCTAATTTCTCATGCCTTTTCCACTTCTTCTTCCTGAGGCATCTGTGCTACAGAACACTCCCTCCTCCTTTGTCTCCCATGGCACCATCCTGTCTTGGTTCTTTCCTCGGCCTATTTCTGAAAGCAGGTTCATAGCTACACATTACTTCCTTTCTCTCCTCAAATACATACCTTCTCTAGGATAATATTTGTTGCAGTCATTTTTGAGTTATCTTGGACTCTTCCTTCTCTCTTTTGCCTCACATAAATGGTTATCTATTTTCTTTCCATATATATCTATATCTTTCCATATATAAAGTCTGCTAGCCCATACATACCTGGTTGTAAGCAGATGCCCCACCTTTGATCATATTCATAATCTAAGGTGGTTGCACACCATGGCCCACCATAATTTTCATCAAAAATGCACTCATGATGCCAGGTCCCATTAACTAAGAATGGAAATTCACAAGGTCTTCCATAGGAGTTCCCATTTCTGGTATAGATCTCTGTGGTGTGGGGAGGAAGTAGAGGAAAGGAAAATTAAAAACTGGACAATCACCTTCAGTTAACTGATTCCTAAATTTTCTGTGAAAGAAAGATTGCTGTTTTCACTTAAGAGAATATAGTACCTAAGTAGGCTGCACAGTTTGAAAATTCAGAGCATGGATGCAGCATTCAGCTCTGACCTTAAATGCTGTCTCAATTGTGTGGCAGTGGACAAGCTCTCAGACTTTTATCAGCCTCAGTTTCTATATTTGAAAGTTAGGAATGATAGTATCTAGCTCATAGGTTTGTTTAAGAGGATTCAATGAGATAATCCGCGGAAAGCTTCATTTATAGTGGTGTGATGAAGAGCTAAATGGTCTTGGCTTGATCCAGCAGGGATAAACTGATTACCATAGGTGGTAGAAGGCAGGGGTGCCCTGCCTGAAACTAAATTTACATTCTATTTTCTTTTATTTAGTAAGAGTGGGGCCAGAAAAATACCTTGGAATCACTGAAGGTGGGTGTGGACTTTGGAACAAACTGTAGTTAGACAGATGGACACATAGCCCCATTGTTCACAGACTGGTGGTAGAATTGAGGTTGTGTGTTTCGAGGAAGTGAGAGAAAGAACAGCTGGATCTCTGAGAAGGTTCTTGGAGAGGAGCAGGGCATGATAATTCAGGTTATAAAAGAACCAGCTTTAGCTGGGCAGTCAAGGGACTAGCTGGTGACCAGCAAGGTAGCAGAACTAGTTTTTCATTTTAAAAATTTCCCTGGTACGTGGAGAGGAGCTGAAAAATTATTCCAACCTCAAGCATGCCTAGAAATACTAAAGGAAGTGCTCAATACTTTTGCGGGTAACAGTTCTCTTGGAAAGGTGTTTTTATAGAACAGCTAACTGTGTAATTATTTTGGTTACCTTTATCCATATCCTTAGTTTGTTTAAAACCAAGGTCATTATCAGATCAAATAATGGCTATTAGGTAAAGCATAATGATCAGATTCTATCACTATTTATCAGGCTATTAGGGTCCATTAAAATGTCTCACAGATTTGCTTAAAAGTGTGCTTAAGATGGTATTTGATTCCACATTCTTTATCATCCTCAAATGTTCATTTAACTGAAGTATGATACTTAACAGTTTCAAATATATTAAGCAGTAGAGCAAAAAGTAAGAACAATCTAGATGCTTTTATTTGCAAACTAACTTTTAAGGAATATTGCTTTTGTTTTCCTCTGACATAAATGATTTTAGACAGGATATTTCTGTTAAAGAGTAATTTGATCTTATATTTTATAGGGAACCTGCTTATTACCTATATTTCATTTTTTAAAAGATTTTATTTATTTGTCAGAGAGAGAGAGAGCAAGCACAGGCAGGGGGAGCAGCAGGCAGAGTAGGCAGAGGGAGAAGCAAGCTCCCTGCTAAGCAAAGAGCCCAACGCAGGATTCGGTTCCATGACCCAGGGATCATGGCCTGAGCCAAAGGCAGCTGCTTAACTGACTGAGGCACCCATGTGTCCCCCTATGTTTCATTTTTAATGATAACTAAGCTCCCCAAAGCTCATGACCACTTCTCTTCCCATATCATAGCATTTAAAAGGAGTCCCTGAGCCCAGCAACCATTACTTGAAGAACCACCAGTTTCTTCCTAAAAATCCTGTGTTTCTGTTATACCAAGCGCTTTCACATACATTTCTCTCACTTCCTCTTTACCGTAAACCTGTAAGATTAATAGGGCAAGTATTACACTTTTTTGTGAAATCCCCATTTTTACAGTGAAGTTAAGTAAGACATTCAGTAAACTGTAAATGACAGGGATGAGAACTGGCTCTCTTGTTGAGTACTTGACATGTGAAGGACAATTTGTGACTTTAATGGCTGCCTTCTCAGGTTTCAAGTTATGTTTCATAGTTCAAAGCTGAGCTTCAATTAAAAAGCTCTCCTAGTCACAACATGCTTTGAAGAATGATAAGCATATAACCACCACCACATCAGTAGCAGTTAAATTATGCTAACTATTCAGGAAGAGTTTTATTCTCACACATTCTTCACTGCTGCTGGACCTCTTAAATCCATGTGTTTCTCTAGGGAGAGAGGCTTTTTCTGTCTTCTTCCATCTTCTTTCCATCTTCTGTGTGAATTTATGATGATAGCACTCTTAAAACAACAGCATATTCTGCAGTAGGTACAAATTTGTGAGTTGAATCACTTACATGGAAAACTAACATTAATTTTTCCATTGAGGCAAAATGGCTTCAGTAGTTAAAGAGGTGGGCAGGCTCCTAAGAGTTATTTAAAATGTAGACAGTTCAGTCAATTTCCTCTGGATTTGCCAAATATTCATACTTGAAGAGTATGAGTGAGCTCAAGATACCTTTTTTTTTTAAAGATTTTATTTATTTATTTGAGAGAGAAACAGTGAGAGAGAGCACGAGCGAAGAGAAGGTCAGAGGGAGAAGCAGACTCCCCGTGGAGCTGGGAGCCCAATGTGGGACTCGATCCCGGAACTCCGGGATCATGACCTGAGCCGAAAGCAGTCGTCCAACCAACTGAGCCACCCAGGCGTCCCTGAGTGAGCTCAAGATATCTTAATGATTGAAATAAATGCATATCTGAATGCTAGTCAGAAGCAATACCTTTGTAACATTTATACAACTGAAGTTTTCTCTGTGATGAACATGACTCACACAGGGTGGGGGTTGGAGAGAAAGGCAACCCAGAACACAATGACAAATACTTTTTTTTTATATTAGAAGTAAAAAATATAGAGCAAAAACCAAGGGAGAAATAAAAAAGCTGTATTTGGGGAGTTCAATCACGGTTTTGCTCTAACAAGCTGGATAACCTTGGACTTCACCCTACTGGGATTCAGGTTATCTTATCTTTCTTATCTCTACACTGCTAGACAAAGGGTGGGGCAGGAATCAATACTTGGAGTCTGACACAAAGGGTCCCAGATAAAGTCCTTAAAACAGCAGTCTCTAGGGGCACCTGGGTGGCTCAGTGGGTTAAGCCTCTGTCTTCAGCTCAGGTCATGATCTCAGGGTCCTGGGATCGAGCCCTGCACAGGGCTCTCTGCTTGGCGGGGAGCTTGTTTCCCCCTCTCTCTCTGCCTACTTGTGAACTCTGTCAAATAAACAAATAAAATATTAAAAAAAAAACAACCAAAAAACTACATATGCTTTAAAAATAAAAACCAGTTAGACTGAAATTTGGGAGACTGAAGGAATTTACAATTACAACCACATCTCTCAAAAGAATTTGGGGCAGGAGACAGAAAGAGCCCTGCCAAGAAAATTATCCTTTCTGATCTTTGAATGAATACAATGAAACAAGTCAAATCCAGTTCAAAAGGCATTTTCCTTTCATTCCATGTTCCCTCTTAGTTGCCAAGTTAGAGAAAAACTTTCAAAGGGCAAAATTTAAACTTGCCATTAAGTGGTATCCAGAAAGCAATTGCTTCTTTTTTTTTTTTTCCTAGGTTTTATTTAAATTCAAGTTAGTTAACATATAGTGTATCATTAGTTTCAGAGGTAGAATTCAGTTTCATCACTAGTATTTAACACTCAGTGCTCATTAAAGTCCTCATTAAAGAGGGCAAATGCTTCTTTAATGCCCATCTCCCCACCCACCTCCCCTCCAGCAACCCTCAGTTTTTTCCCTATAGTTAAGAATCTCTTACAGTTTGCCTCCCACTCTGTTTTTATCTTATTTTTCCTTCCCCTATGTTCATCTGTTTTCTTTCTTAAATTCCACATATGAGTGAAATCATATGGTCATCTTTTTTGACTGACTTACTTTGCTTAGCATTATACATTCTAGTTCTATCCATATCATTGCAAATGGCATTCTTTTGATGGCTGAGTAGTATTCCATTGTATATATAGGAAGGAGCTGACTAGCATAAACAGACTTGTTCAACTACTCAAGAACTGAGGATTAAAGAAAAGGAAATCCCCATCTCTAACTCTCTAATCTAATATTTTCCCGTAAGAGTAGAACCTGACATCTCAGAAATGGATGCATCTTCAGTAGGAAATAGAAATAGTTACCGTAGGAGAGAAATTTGTGCAGATAACTGGAACTCTAAGGGGCCAAATTTAGCTCAAATGAGCTTTGAGAGAAAAGAAAAATCTCTGTAAAGCTAAGTAAATTTACAAAGAAGAACAAAGGTGAGATAATAGTTAAGACTTAGAAAAGCTGGGGCACCTGGGTGGCTCAGTGGGTTAAAGCCTCTGCCTTCAGCTCAGGTCATGCAGGGAGCCTGCTTCCCTTCCTCTCTCTCTGCCTTCCTCTTTGCCTACTTGTGAGCTCTGTCTGTCAAATAAATAAATAAAATCTTTAAGAAAAAAAAAGAAAAGAAAAGCTGATTAAGTACATATTTACATATCAACATTTGATGTAATTTTAGAGCAACATGATAAAAAAGATTTGCTTGGGTGATAACTAATTACATTTAGAAGTTTAAAAAAATAAACCTACTCATTTTTTTTTTTAAGTTGGCTTCCTGCTCATCATGGAGCTCAATTCATGGAGCCCAGTGCGGGGCTTGAACTCATAATCCTGAGATCAAAACCCGAGATGAGATCGAGTTGGATTCTTAACCAACTGAGCTACCCAGGAGCCCCAATTGACTTATTCTTTTTAAACTTGGAAATTTGTTATAATCTAGTTTCTAGACCCAGTATAAAGTTCATGATCAGCTCCCTCATAGATAATATTTGTATATAGTTGACCCTCAAATAACATGGGTTTGAACTGCAAAGGTCCATTTATATGTGGATTTTTTTCTATAAATACAGTACAGTACTGAAAATGTATTTTCTATACTATATGGGTTTTTTTTTGAGACAGAGAAGGCGGCACACCCATGCGTATTTGAGTGGTGGGGGAGGGGCTGCGGGAAAGGGACAGAGACTCTTAAGCTAAGCTCCACGCTCAATGCACAGCCAGACCTAGGCCTGGATCTCACCACCAAGAGATCCTGACCCAAGGTGAAACCAAGAGTCAGACCCAGGCATCCCTCCTTATGATTTTCTTAATAGCATTTTCTTTCCTCTAGCTTATCTTATTTTAATACTACAGTATGTAATACATATAGCATACAAAATACATGTTAACCAACTGTTTACATTGTCCATAAGGCTTCCAGTTAACACTAGACTATTAGTTAAGTTCTGGGTGAGTCGAATTTTTTACTGCAGGGGGGGGCAGTAACCCTAACCTTTACATTATTTAAGGGTCAGGTGGACTTATTTTTGAAAGCAATTGAGAAAAAAGTCCACTCTTAAAATCATAAATACAAACATCAAAATGTGACAGCCATGCCAAAAATAAAAATAAACTCACATGAGGTCTTCAAGTTTTTCCATTACATAAAAATCTGTAGACAAGGAGAAATACAATTTCCTTTATTTTTTCTTTTTTTCTTCTTTTTATACTTTGAATAGGTTTGATTTTATTAGGTCATTTGAATTTCATCCTGTATGAAGGAGTTCTTGTTACTCTAACGTCTTCTTTGCTCTGGAGTTCAGAATGTAATCACAGGAAATACATATGCTCATGTATCATAGAGATTCCAAATCCCAGGTTTACTACAGAGTGACTGTGTAACCTCTGACAAGGCACCCAACCCCTCCTAGCCTTACCTGTAAAAGGGGAAAAGTAGCACCAATCTCACATAGGTAGCTCAATGATAATGCACAGTGCCTGGTATTGAATACTAGCTCACTGCCCTTACCAATGCATGGCTTTATTTGTGATCAGTTGTGCATGTTCAATGTCCCATTTACCAAATACAACAGCAAATGAATCAAAGTTCCTCTCCAATACTCACCATAATAAGGCTGGTCACAGAGGTTTTCCTCTGTGCCTCCTTTCTTCCATACATCAGATGAATTTGTACTTGCTATAGCATGTCCATTCTTCAGAGCCAATCTGTACTGGGCAGCTCCATACAGAGAGTGGTGCTCACATTTCCACCACAGTAAGGCACTGGAGTCGCAGCTGAACATTCTCAAGGAATCTGTGGGTTTGGTAATATCTAGCCCAAGGCACTTCTGGGATTGCAAATGAAAGAGTCGATGCTGGGACACCCACATCCATAACATGTCCCTACTTCCATCACAGTCTGTTGCTACTATCCAGTCATTCAGTGGCTTGATGCACTTGCCCATGTTTTCATTGACGATGGTGAATGGATCATTACCTAAGTCAAGACAGACAGTCAAAGAAGACATTTCAGAATTCTCGACTGTGTGGTGAGCCTTGGCCCCTGCTTGCTGAGGAGAGTCTGAGCACCAATGGACTATTCCCACCCTCCAACCTCTACATCTACAACCTTGTGTACTGCAATGCACTACACGAAGTCAGAGGACACTGGTATGGGTTAAGAGCATGAGCCAGTCTGCCAGGTTCATAGTCTGTCTCTGTTATATATTTCCCATGTGATCAGGGCAAGATATTTAACCACTATGCCTGTTTCCTCCTTTGTAAAACAGGACTTCATATGGGATGTTAAGTTAAAATGAGCTCATACCTGTAAAGCACTTAGAAGAGTATGTATATTTGTTATTGTTATTCCATGAAATACCCCTCCCCTTTATTTAATGAGATGAAGAAGCTCCTTAGTTTTCTTCTTCCTTAGACAAGTGGTCAATGAAAAATATCCTGAACTTATTCAGGACCATAGTTCTGTCTTGCTTATGCTTTGGCTACTATGGCAGGGCAAATTATTACATGGCATTAATGTGTCTCAGAGGAGATAGGGAGACTTCTGAGGGCACAGAAGTAGAATAGTGGGGTAAAGGGATGAGAGGCATTGAAGGTCTGGATACTAAGGATAGGAGAGAACTGTAGTCTCCACCATAGCACCTTCAGGAACATGATGGGAAGCCCGTGGGGAGGGGCTAGTGGGTGAGGCTGCTGACTCTGTGGATCACCTAGGGAGGTTGAACCTGAGCTCCAGAAATGACCTGAATACAGAATTCACCACCCAGTAGGTTTGGACAGTAGGAAACTCAGAAGCAATGAGTGTAAGCTGAAAGCTAAAGGAGAATTAGAGAGACCTCAGTGATGACAGAAACTGAAGTTCTGTTAACTTGGTGGAATGGGGCTGCAGAAAAAATTTATTTTGATTTTATAAAAATGAAGTAATGCATTGTTATTGCACACCTGAGTTTGTGGAACAAGATTCACATCTGTAACAACAAATTACAATTGAATAATTTGGCCAGTGCTTTTACAAAGAAGCATTTTTTGAAGTCATAGCACAAAAGTCCATGTTGATGAGACGAAAACCGAAATATCTTAGACAAATTTAAACAATAACTGCCAATAAACCAAAGGGTTCAGCAAAAGGCCCTATAAAACTTTAGTTCCCAGAAGACACTTTCATTTTGACGCCAGCTTCCAATCACTGATTTTACCTTTTCTAATAATAATTCGCAGGCTTTTAGAGTTAAAAATTCTCATGCTAAGGACTTGAGGGGAAATTTCATTATGCAAATAATAACTATAAAATTAAGTCAAGTTTCAGCTTGAACTTTAAAGAGAATTTTTGTTGTTTTCAACAGAAGCAGCAGCAACAAGAGAAATAATAGAACAACCACAAAATCCTATAAAACATTAAGTTACTTTTGCTCTCAAATCTGTATTTTAAAATATTACATAGGACTGCAGCTAGGTGTCCTGGTCATAGCAGCTTCCATCCCTCACTCTTCCTTCCTCGACATCTCTCTGCCATTCTCTACTTTATGGACACCATTTGGGAGGACAGTTAACAAGAAAAGGAAAACATACTATCTTAGGTTATCACTCACAGTTTCTCCAATGCCCTCCCACATATTCAATATCCACTCAGACCCATGAGGGTCTTTCAAACTATTCTCTCTTTCCCAAACTATTCTCTCTCACTTCTCCAAAAATATCTTGCATTCCAAAGTATCAGCAATTGCTGCAGAAAAAAAGAAGTCTGCTTCTGCAGGAGAATAGGCATCCACCACCCTTCCTGGAACCTTCCCCTACCTTGCCATGTGGTCTCATTGCTCTCTTTTCTGGGCACTTTGTTCTGTGCTCTTTGAACCCAGATAGGTGAACTGGGTTAGCAGCAACGTTGCTACCTTTGCAGTTTGGAGTTCTAGACTTCTCAAGTTGCCTTTGCAGAATCCAATAGATTAGCCACAGCTGTTAGTGTAGTGGAATAAGCAGTGAAATAAGGAGTTAGATGTCCTAGATTGAAGACCTACCTCAGCTACCAGTTAGCTGAGGACCTTAGGGAATTCACTTAATCTCTTCAGGGTCTTTGTATCTCCAAATATAAGATGAAAGCAGAGAAATATAAGATACCTACGCCACTTCCAGTACTCACATCCTGTGCTTCCACCAGATAACAGTTCTCCTAGCTTTGCAGGTTTTACCAGTCTCTGCAAGTTCATTGTATATTGTTCTTGAACAGATGTTCATAACTTTATTATGCCATGCTAATGCTAGTAGCATTTTAGGTCATTTGAATCCAATTAGTATCAGGCATGTGCACTTAGGTAACAGTGTTGCTTTGTAAATACTTTTATAGAAGAAAAAAAAATTTCACCCTTTCCCTTTTACTGTATGTTTTCCTTCTAGGACACCCATAGACTTAATAAGCTTGTAGGAACTCTGAAAGACTACAGGAGAGATGTGGAGTAGCATGGAGAAGCTATGTTAAAGAGGAGTTGCCAAACTTACCTAATTGCAACATCTATGGTCATAAATACTTGCCTTATTCTAAATCTGTCTTTTAACCAAATTAAAATCAATATGTATTATCAATATGTATAATCAATGTTTGACATCTATAGTGGTCACTTAGCACAGACATTAATTATTGATCTGATTTAAGGAAACTTGCCATTAGCCTTCATACATAATGTATGTCTAAGCATTCATATATAATAGGTAAGGTAGGGAGAGTCTTGTCTTCTCATGATTTTCCCCCTCTCTTTCCATACTCTTAGCAGAAGCTATTCAGTCTGCCTCAGTCCTGTGACCCTATTGGGATGGTAGATTGAAGAGTGGGAAGGTCTGAAAATAATCCATTTTTAAAGAAAATTTATTAAATAGGGTATATAAAATATTTCAGAAATGTATTACACTTGAAAAGGTAATTACAGAGCAACTTATAAACAGATCCTTTATTGATAACCTTATGTTGCATCTTGTTCATCTTACCTTATATTGGTCCTAAATGGAATTTTAATGTTTACCTCCACATACAATATTTGGGCAAATCTAAAAGGCAGAGGTTGATGAAAAGAAGCCTCATCATCCCTAGTAGCAATTTTTATATGCTTCATTTTATATAAACATTCTAGTGGTGTCTGAGAGGAAATAACCAAGTAACATTATCATATACTGAAAATGAATTTTTAGTATGCCACATCCGTCAAAGGAAAACCATCTCCTATTGTCTAATCATTAGGTAACTTCTGTCTTTCCTAAACCAAAGAGCTTTGCACGTTCCAAAGAGAAGTTGGACATCAACATTTTATAATCACAGACAAATGGAGAGGGAGATGGAGGCAGAAGGATGAAGACTGCAGCATTTTTAGTTTCAGGGGTACTTCTACAGCTCACAATGTTAAGCATTTTGTGGAGTGACCACCACATATGCAGAGTGTACAGGTGGAGTAGGAAAGAATAAGAATCTGGGTTTGCCAGTTCAAAAACAGATCCTGAAGTGACCTTGAGTTTATGACAATCTACTAGGAGATAGAAAGCTTTGGGGTTCAGATTGGGTGGGGCGGGCTGGTGAGAACCTAGGAGTGCCAGAAGGATTGTTTTACTTCAAGCTGTTAGCTCTCCAAGGAGGCAAAAAAGTAAACTAAGCAATTGGCATTTCCCCAAGGACACAGAGGAACTCCTTCGGCACCTGAGCGACCCAGAGCATCTGCACAAACCTAGCTGCATACATGTGACAGAGTGCCTGCCATTACCAGCTTCGTGAAGCTGACACACTGCCAAACAAGTACTGAAAGGGCTGGAGTTTCAAACTTCCAGTACTTTCCCTGATGGGACCGCAGGTCTTGTCTGAGGGTGTGTGTAAGCTGGCCAGAGCAGTTGCTAAGGGTGAGGAGGGATGCAGGAAATCAAATACCTATGAGGACCTAGTGCAGGAAGAATGGAATTAAGCTGGTGCTCTTTGCTTTTGGTTGATGAGAAAGGCCAGGGATTGCAGAGATTGCAAAAATTAAGTAAAACCTGAATTCCATGGGGGAGACAAAACAGTCAGTCTAAAGCGGAAACAGATGGAAACCAAGACTTCAGTGACTGAAAGGTTAGTGTGTTTTGACTGTAGTTAGTTATGGCACTGTAATTTTTCACCCTGGATTGTGGGGCAAGTGGAATAGAACTCTCACAGCCAGTAAAAGGCTTTTGGGAGTTTCCAACAGGGAGGGTAAAAGAAGAACGGAGAAGGATGAGCAACCCAGACCATCTGCACACTAAAAGATCCTTGATGTAGATAGGGTGATGTCACTCATACTGAGGGAAGCTTTTTCCCAACACTCTCTGAAAAAAAGTCTAAATCTGGCAGTAACTTAGTTTAGCTGCCACAAGAAAACAAGAGCCACAGGAGGGGAACCTACAGTTTTCAAAAAATTGCCTTGCCCGTCTTTTACTTCCTCAAACAGGCAAGGTAACAGAAGTGGTAGGTGGTGAAGGCTCACTGACTGTCCCCCTGTGCAGCGCAACTAAGAAAGTCCTCAGGGAACCCTTTGCCAAGGCGAAAAGAAAGTAAAAGCAAACTCCGGTTGCTGCCAGGGGCCATGGTGAGGCTGGCACTACCCAGAGCACCAGCGAAGGGAGGGAGTCTATTCCTGGTCCTGCTTCCGCAGTTAGAGGCAGGAAAGTGGTCCCCAGGCAAGCGACTAGCGCTCCAACGTGTGGCCCTAGGCCTCGAGGGACTGTTCTGGAGCTGATAAGCTCAGAAGAAAGGATCGCTGCTGAAGGCTTTCGGGGAGGGCATCATAACGGAATGATGATCACCGTCACTTGAGGAGACATAGCTTACGCGGACTTCTTTTTTGACGTGCACCGTTGGCAACCATGCAGCGAAGTCGGGCAGTCGTTAATCATCCTTGGCGCTGTGATTAGACAGTTCCTCTAGACACTGAGTGGCCAAGGTGGCCAAGAGGCGAAGGAAGGGCGAGACCGGCTAGTTGGCGTTTGAGGGGTCCTGAGGAGCCTTTTACTCCAGGGAAGCAAGACCTTAGTGGCGAGAGGACCAGGAAGGGACAGGGGACCGGCGCAGAAGGCCCCGCGCCTTCTCTAAGGTGGCCTCTTCTTCTTCAGCTAGAAGAAGGCCCTGCCCCTCCACGACCCACCCAGCCCTCCACCCGGAGTCCGAGAGCCACGGAGTGCCTTCTCCCCAGACCTCCCCTTCGGCTGGGTCACTTGTTGGGCTCCAGACCCCCGAGGCAAGCAGAGGTGCCGAGACCCGGAGCCCAGCCGGAACCCGAACTCAGGAAAGCCTGCAGACCCCACAACGTCGAGAGCCCCAGCCGCCGGCGGGCTGGCGCGCCCGCGGTTACCTGTACGACCAGAGGGCTCCGCCAGACCGAAGCTCCTGAGGAGCAGCACGAGGAGCTCCGCCGCGCGGCGAAGGGTCGTCCAGCGCCTCCTCATCCTGAGCCGGCCCAAGCTGTCCAACCTGGTCTTCAGGCGCACGCGGCACCCACCCCTCCCGGTGCGGCCCAGCCTGCGCTTTTGCCGCCAGCCTCCCGGGGAGGGTCCTGCCCCGCCCCCTCTGCCCTCGGCCAATCAGGCGGGGCGGGGCGGGGCAAGGGCGTGGAATTCTTGGCGGGAAGACAGCCAGCTGAGAGGCTCGCCTCCTGGAGGACCGACCCGCGGAGAGGCGGGAATTGCGCGCGGAGCGAGAGAGCGGAGGTCGCGCAGACTACTGGGCGCGGGGGTCCTGGCTCCCGCCTTTTCGTCAGTAAAGTTGAGGAGACGCGGCACTTGCCGGGACTTGGCAACACCCTGGTGGTGGGCTGGGTCTGTTTAGGACCTTGTTCTCTGTGTAGTTCACCTCAGTGTGGGAGGACTTCATTGCCCGGCAGGGCTGAAAGGCAACCACATCCTCTCGGTCCCAAAGCGGAAGTCTGCACCCGTAGGGTTGCTCCTGCGGTCAAGCTAAAGAATCCAGGTGTCCTTGGTTGCGTCTTGTGTATTCGGAGCGCGCCAACAAAGGCGCAGTAATGGCACGCTGCAGTTTCACCGCAATTGTGAAAGAATTACAAGCAAGAGCTATTTGAGTGACCCTACAATCAACACTTCCAATGATTTAGGCCTTATAACCATCTGATCTTCCCACGTAAGCTCTTTTCGTAATAATTAAATGAGAATCATCATCATCATCATCATCATCATCATCTGTAGAATTGTACAGTCTGCACCCCAAACCAGCAATGTGAGAGTAATATTTATCCTCTCCCTGTGGGATCTGCAGTCATTATAAATAGGCTGACCTAAGTTGCCTGGGTGTGAATGTCCTCTAATTTCAAACCTCATAAAAGCACACGGTGTGTACCCAGAATTACCTTCGTTGCTGTCCCCCAAGAGTGAATTCTTCCACAAGCAGAGGAGCATCTAAGTTACCTTTCCTGATTCCAACCACCAAGGCTTCGCTGATAGCTCCCAAATCTGCCTTGGTCGGTTCTCTCCCTACCTGGACCTTTTAGTTCAGTAGGTATATTAAGCACTTGCCATTATAGGGATGGGCACCTCCCAGGATAAGATAAAAAGACAACATCCCTGCCTGCTCAAGTTTACTGAGTACTGGGGGAGACTGTGGCACACACCGTTTAACTCAGGGCAGAATGAATGGGGAGACTGGACAAAGCTTCAAGGAAGACAAAACCTAAACTGGGCCTTAGGCAGTGGGTAGAAATTTGATCATGCCCAGCTGCTTAGAGAAAAATAATGACAGAACGGCAGGAAATACAAAGCAGTGTCAGAAGAGGTCAGTCCAGTATGGCCACCCTGCAGGGTGCATGTGTGTATGTGTGTGTGTGTGTGTGTGTGCATGTGTTGAAGGTAGTTGTGGTGGGGGCTTTAGTGAAAATGACAACAGAGAGGTGAATTGTGGCTATTTTGTGAAGTGCTTTGAATATGATTTGAAAGACATTGGTTTGATTCTCTAGAACTGGCCAGTGGAAAGTTCTGAGTAAAACAACCTGCTACTTCTCTGATCCCCTTTGCATTTGTGACTGCTTGCCTTTCTGATCCTGCCCAGCTTGGAGCTAGTTGAGGGCAGGGGTCTTACCTTTTCATTATACCTTCCTACATTGAGCACCAGGCCTGACCTCAGAGTAAGCTCTCTATACATATGAATTTACTTAATTAATAAATTCCTATAGTCACCACCTTAGGGTAGGGCTGCAAGAGCTCCTGCTTGCATTATGTTGCAGTAATTTCTCAACTGACCTTCCTGCCAGCAATTTCCCTCTCAGGCAAAGGAATCTTTTTTTTTTTTTTTTTAAAGATTTTATTTATTTATTTGACAGACAGAGATCACAAGTAGACAGAGAGGCAGGCAGAAAGAGAGGAAGGGAAGGAAGCAGGCTCCCTGCTGAGCAGAGAGCCTGATGCGGGGCTTGATCCCAGGACCCTGGGATCATGACCTGAGCCGAAGGCAGAGACTTTAACCCACTGAGCCACCAGGTGCCCCCAGGCAAAGGTATCTTAAACACTGTTTGGAACATGTCACCTTTCTTCTACTCACATCCTTTCAGTGCTAACTGGGAGTTCAGGGGGGGATTTTGAACCCTTGAAATTACATACTGCTTTATGAATACACTTAAAAAAATTTTGGGGGGAAAGAGAAGAGGTCCAGGGCTTTCATGAGAGTCTCAAAGAAGCCCATAATACAAGAAGAAAACTTATGTAGGGTAAAGCAAGCCCCTCTACAATTTGAATTTTTACTTTTAATTACCTTCCTATGTCATGCCTTGGTTCAAGCAACCTTTCTGATCCATCTTGCCTTTTCCTATATCTGCCCATATATCCGTATTTTCTCCAATCTAGAATGCCTCTTTTCCCTCTATCTTGTCTTAGTCCTACCTTTCCAGTTAAGACTCTGCTCAAATCTCATATTTTACATAAAATGTCTCTAAGAAGATCCCTAACCCTTGGGATTCCAAACATCTAGATAATGTTGTACACTGTGTTCACTTGGCATTTAACATGTATGCCTCCTGCTGCTTGAGTAATTGCCCCTTACTTGCGGTTTTGCTTTCCGTGGTTTCAGTTACCCTCAGTCAACCACAGTGCAGATGATCCTTCTTCTGATATGTGGTCAAAAGGTCAATAATAGCCTAACACTATGTCATTACATCATTCAGCTCATTTCATCTTATCATGTAGTCATCTTATAAGTTCCCGTCATCACTAGGAGGATGAGTATAGAGTAATATCTTGAAAGAGAGAGAAAGAAGAGAGACGACATTCACCTTTTATTGCATATGTTGTTATAAGTGTTCACTTTTTATTACTACTTACTGTTGTTAATCTCTTAATCATACCTAATTTATAAATTAAGCTTTATCATTGTTATGTATAGGAAAAATATAGTATATATAGGGGTTGGTCCCATCCTTGGTTTCAGGCATCTGTTGGGCTCTTAAAACATATTCCGCATGGATAAGGGGGGACTACTGAACTTGTTCTGTAGTTACATGTGCACTGATACTCCACCTCGGATATATGTCTTAAATAACTATTTATTGCCTATGGTGACAATAGCAACCTATGTATCCCTTCAAGTCTCACCTTGAATGTTACTTCCTCAAGGAAATATTTCTTGACTCTGCAGTCTAGGTCTACTTCCTTTGTGATAGGTTCTCAATGCATCCCACACTTTGTCTTGATAGTATTTAGCATAGCTGGATTAAACAATTATGTACTCACTCACTTGTGGAATGCCGATCTCCTTTTCCAGGCTGCAGGACGCATGAAGGCGGTGTCTGTTTAGACACTTCTATGTTTCCAGTACCTGGACCGTGATTTGCTTACTGAATGATTGAATAAATACATAGTAAGTGCCCCAGAAAGGATAAATAAATAAGTAAATAAATACCTGGTAAATGCCTGGTGCAGGCAACAAGAGGTCTAGGCATTTTTAAGAGGGAGAAATCAGCAGGGTTGGATGGGTGGGAGGGTCTTCAAGCACCAGGATGAATGTCTTTGGATGAGTAACAGTCAGTAGATAGAGGTGTTGGGGAGGACACCACATGGCTGAAGCAATGATGCGAGCAAAATAATAGACATCTGCCAACCGCCAGGTGCCAGGCCGTTGTGCTGAGCATTTCCTGTGTGCTCTTGTATCTGATAATCAGCCTATGAATGAAATATAATCCTTATTTTATAGATTTGGAAACTGAGACAACATAAACAAGATATTGATATAACTAGGCCAAGATCAATAGATAAGTGAGAATACCAAAATGGAAATCTAACTATAGAACTTCCATGAATGTGTGAGAGTGTTAGTATTATTTATTCCCAGTCACAGTTAGGAAGGGGTAACATGGGCTTTTAGATTTCTAAAGTGAATTTTTTAATTATAAAATGTGTCATACCTATAAAAGAGTAGCTAGACTCTGGGCCTCCTCCTGATCATGTCCACCTTACTCACACAGAGGTAACCCTTCCTCAGAGTTATCATTCCTTTCCTTTCTTTATAGTTTCCCCATATATGATTCATTCCTTAAATCATCAGTACAACTTTGCAAGTCTTTGAATTTTATGTAAGTAGGATCATTTCATCTTTTTTTGGGCACTTATCTTTTTTTGCTCAAAACCATGCCCGTGACATTCATCTGTATTGGTGTATGTAGGTACAGTTTGTTCATTTTTATGCAGTGTTCCTTTATAAGAATAAAGCACACTTTATCCATTCTCTTGCTGGTGGACATTTGAGTAGGTTCCAGCTGGGTAATATGCTATAGTTAGCAAAGCTTCTGTGAACATTGTTGTATATGTCTCCTGGTGCACATGGCTAGATTTTCCTGAGAGTGTGTTCTTAGAAGTGGAATTCCTAGAGCATATGCTATGTTCAGCACCAACATCATTAGACAACGCCAATGTGCTTTCTAGTTTGCACTCCCAGTAGTATGTACAAACATTCCTGCTGCTGAATATCCTCAATACTTGGCATCTTAATAGTTTTGGTGGGAAGCAAAATGGTATCTCATTGTAGTTTACGGTTGGATTTTTCTGATTACTAATGACATTTAACGTGTTTTCTTATGTTTATTGGTTATTTGTATTTCCTTTTGCAATTTGTACTCGGGTTATTTGCCTGTTTTCTCTTAGATCCACTTTCTGCCCTCCCCTGCTTTGAATCTCAAAGGCCTACTCTGCATTCTCAGGCTCCCCTATGCACTGCGTTCTGGTTAGGTTCAGCCAATGAGAGTACTGGCAGGAAATGGAAGTTTGGGAGGGGGAGAACCCAAAGTGTTTCTCTCTTCTATGCTTAGGGAGCATGTCAAGCAGTGGCTGTGTCTATTCTGTAGTTTTAGCTCATACCTGGCAGCCCCACCCTTTGTGGTCCAGTTCCTATCAGGCAACCGTGCTCTGCTTCTAGCATGTTTGGGTGGTTCCTTTTCCAAGGTTCTAGTTCCCACAGGGTAGCTCAAGCTCCTATTTGGATAACACTAGTTATCCAAACACTTCTCTTTTCCTCAGGTTCCAGGGGTAGTAGTAGCTTCTTGTAATTAGTACTTTCTAGATAACCTCACTGGCACTTATTTTTAGGTCATTCAGTATCTCTGTAAGATGTTATTTCATTATATTAAATGTCTTCTATTGGACTACCTCGCATGGTAGTTCCAGCTGGGTAATATGCTATAGTTCCTTACTATATGGCTCCTTACTGGATCTTGGTGATACCGATTTAACATATGAAAGAACTGTACCTGAGACAGCATCCAAAACTGAGTAAGATGTGAACAAGAGAAATTACAAATGGAGCATATTCAACTACATGAGGAGTCGTGGCATAAAGAAAGCCAGTATGGGGATGCCTGGGTGGGTCAGTTGATTAAGCATCTGCCTTTTGCTCAGGTCATGATCCCAGGGTCCTGAAATCAAGTCCCACATTGGGCTCCTTTGCTCAGCAGAGAGCCTGCTTCTCCCTCTGCCTGCTGCTATCCCTGCTTCTGGTCTCTCTCTCTGACAAATAAATAAAATCTTTAAAAAAATAAGAAAGAAAGCCTGCTAGTGTGGGATGCATTTTAACTGCAATTTTGATGATGCACACAGAAGATCCCAGGTGTAGTAAGGAGGCCCCAGGGGACCCAAGCAAGGGCTAGGTCTAAGAATAAATTTTAAATTATTCCCATAGCACCATGATAATAAAGATTTGTATTTATTCCTGGTTATAACTAAACTCATGAGGACTATAATCATGGATACAGACCCCAAAGGACAAATATAAGGTTGTAATTCACTCACTTAAAAAACAAAAGACAAAATTAAACAACTGCTTTTATTAAAATAAACAACTTACTCTGCAGACTTTAAATTGTAGAATTCTCAGATGAGGAAATGTTCTATCAGTATGTCTATAGAACATTGATAGAAGGAACTGGAAAGGAGCCAATGTGTCTTACTCATTCACTTCCTCAGCTTAATCTCACGCACAGACACCAAGGAACTATGGAATTACAGAGTCACAGAGAATTTTGGAGTCCATCATCTGCCTCCCATTTTATGGACGTGGAAACCGAAGTTCAGAGGGTTCAGTGACCTTTGTTGATATAAGAAGCGCAAGGGAGGTTAGTTGCAGACCCCTGAGATTCGTGAGAAGACTCCCAAAACACCAATGAGAGCACCTTAGGGCTGGTTACCTGCCTCTGATAGAAGCAGGGGTGAAATTTTATTGTGAGGTGATGATGCAAGGGTGGGTCATAGGTTAAGAGGATGCTGGTGTTGGTAAGACTTGTGTACTTGGTAGGAGAGTATTGCAAAGATCTGTAATGTGTTTTGATCAAGAGTGCAACATCTCAAGCATCGTGGGAATTCCTTAGGAAACATTTTTGTCAAAGGTGTGTTCTCTGGAAAATAAGGAAATAATTTTAATGGTACAGATGATTTTCTAGATGTGGGAAATGTGATGAAGGATTAAGTTTTGATATTGGCGTGCATTCACTATGTTTTGGCAGGGAGGCAAGAATAAGGGTGATATGTTTGTTTTTTACTTGTGTAATTGGAAGTTCTTTCCTCAGAATAACCAAATCCATTGTTAAAATCTGTTCTAAGAAAACAACAGTACAAATGATAAATAACTTAAGCCCGGGAGTCCTTGCTCCTTGGGGAAACTGGTCAGGTTTATACTTTAGAACAATTATTTTCCTGACTTTAGTAGAAGGTAGTTAAGAAACCAGAGTGTGATGTGAGTCTCCTTCAAAGCTGACTCATAACTCAGGACCACCTAACTTGTTAGTTAAGGGTAAGGTTAAGATACCTTACCTTAATTAAGGTTACCTTAGTTTAGGTAAGAATGCTGGCTGACTGACTTTTAGAAACACTTAAGAAGTTTGAGAGTGTGACTCCTAAGAAATTTTAGTACTAAGAGCTATGACACTCTTTAGTACTGAGAGGTATTACTGTATTTACCAGTTTTACCATTATTCACCCTTTGTCAACTCACTATCTCCATGAAGCAGATGGTCCAAACTTCTCCTTTCGAAGACCTAATTCCATCTCCTTGTAGGCTTCCTCCAGGAAGCAAAATGTGCCTCTTCCTTTGCTGGTAGGCTAGAGGCCATTTAATGTGAGTTCACCAGGTGTCTATTTTTCCTCTCTCTAACTCATCTTTATCTCAGCCTTGGAGGAAAAGTCAGACCTCTTTTTCTTAACGTAACTTCTTTTGTGTTCCCAACAACATTCTTCCCCTGTATAGTATTTTTTAGTTTCTCCATCTCCATGAATTACAAGAAGAGAGACTCTGAGCATGTTTTACACTTCTTATTTTTATTATTATTTTTTTAAATTTTAAAAAGATTTTATTTATCTATTCAAGAGAGAGAGAGAGAACATGAGCAGAGGGAGAGGGAGAGAGAAACAGACTCTCCGCTGAGCAGGGAGCCCAATGCAGGGCTTAATCCCAGAACCCTGGGATCATGACCTGAGCTGAAAGTAGAAGCTTAACCAACTGAGCCACCCAAGTGCCCACTATTTTTATTTTTATATTTTTTTTTACTATAGAATCTAAAAACTATACCCAGAGTAGAGAGCATAGTGTAATGAATTTACTGTTCCCATCACCTTCTTCAACAGTTATCAATACATGATCAGTCTTCTTTCATCTCTACTCTGACCCACTCTTTACTCCTTTCAGATTATTTTGAAGCAAATCTCTGACATCAAGTATTTCATCTGTAAATATGTCAGTATGCATCTCTAAAAGATAAGATCTTGTAAAGACATAACCACTATACATTATCTCACCTAAAAAACGACAAGAATTCCTTAATACTGTTTAATACCTAATTGGTGTTCACATTTCCCCAATTATCTTATAAATGTTACTGTTTTGTTTTTATAATGTGTTTGAATCAGGATCTAAATAAGGTTTTAACATTGATACTGGTTGAGATTTCTCTTAAGTATCTTTAAATCTCTAGGCACCCTGTCTTTCCATTCTTTTCCCCTTGTAATTGTGTGAGAAAAAGCTGACTTGTTTGTAGAATTTCCCAGAGTCTGGATTTTGATTATTGTATCACTGTTGTGTTAACATGTTCCATTACTCCTCATAACTCTTATACATTAGGAGTAGGCTTTATGAGACTCAGATTCAATATTCTTTATTTATTTGACAGAGAGAGATCACAGTAGACGGAGAGGCAGGCAGAGAGAGAGAGGGAAGCAGGCTCCCTGCTGAGCAGAGAGCCCGCTGCAGGACTCTATCCCAGGACCCCGAGGTCATGACCTGAGCCGAAGGCAGCAGCTTAACCCACTGAGCCACCCAGGTGCCCCAGATTCAATATTCTTGACAGTGCTATTTCATATGGGCTGTGCTTTCCTGTCAGGAGACCCATAATGTGATTTTTTTTTTTATTGTTTGGTTGTATTATCAGCCATTGATGATCGTTACTGGGATCATTAAGAGTTAGAAAACAGATATATTCTAACATCTTTCTTCATTTATTAGCTGGATGCTTCTATAAAAAGTAACTTTCCCTTATCAACAGGTTGGTTACCCAGAGGTACAGATCATATAGGAAACTTGATTCTTCCCTTTATTGATCAGTTTTGAAAGTATAAGGAAGTGGTTCATTCATAGCCTCTTCTAAAGGCAACCAATGAGATTTTATTTTTTTAATTATCATTTATTTGTATTTGATATCTTTCAATCTTTCAATGTGCAGTTTCATTTATTATTTATTGATGCTCCACTTTGGCTGGGGGAGACATACATAGGAATCTTTCATGGTTTCCTCATGATCTAAAATAACAAGATGTCTCGGTCTCCACCTGTGTATTTCTTGTCCCAGACCTGGAATCAGCCACTTCTCTAAAAATGTTTGCTTCCTTTTAGTAGGAAATGGTAGAGACCACAACTGGGTGCTAGGACTACTCTTTCTTGATAGGTTGGTCCTCATTTCCATCATGAGTTTTGAAACCAGACATGTGGATTTGAGTCCTCACCCCACCGCTTGCCAGCTGGGTTCTTAAGCAAGATACTGCTGATGGTAGAAATGCTCTTTTATTTTTTTATTTTGAAATACAACATATATGAAAAAATATGTAAAGCGTAAATGTGTAGTATAATAAATTACAAAGGGAATATCTATGTAACCATCATCTAGGACAAAAATATGTAACATTTCTACAGACAGTGTCTGTGTCCCTTTTTTTTTTAATCACATATCCCTTGATCCTCTCTAGAGGCAGTCACTATTTATACTTTAAGGTTATAATGTCCTTACTTTACTTTATAATTGGATCTCTTACAAATAGACCCCTTAGGGTTGCCTGTTTTTGAATTACATATAGGTGGATTCATGATCTGTGTATATTTTTTTGTATCTGATTTCTTTTGCTCAACACTGTACTTGTAAGATTTATTCACATTGTGTATAGCTGTGTTTTTTTTCATTTTTGTTGCTATATATATCTCATTGTATGAACATACCGAAATTTGTTTATCCATTTGATGATTCCAGTTTTTCACAAATATAAATAAGGCACTTTGATCATTGTGCAAATATTTTGATGTACAAATGGATGCATTCGTTTTGAGTATGTTCCAAGGAGGAGAATTGCTTGGTCACAGGATATGTATATATCGGACTTCAACAGATAACGCTGTACTATTGTCCAAAGTTGTTTTGCCAGGTTACTATGTAAGAAAAAGACTCAATTGGGTTTTCTGTCTCTCTTCTTAAAGACAAGTAAAAGAGCTAAGACTTGCAGGGCTTACTTTAACCTGTGGTAGTGAAAAACCTTAAACACAGGAATAAGTTCTTGTAGTTTCCTCTTCCCTGCGTCTTCTTTTGAAAATCGTATTGTTCTCTGAAATCTAATTCAAAGAGGCCTCTTCCTTGAAGCCAACCCTGATTCCATTAGCTAGAATGATAATGCTTGATAGGTTTTCCTTTGTATTATAATTATGTTCAGGCTTATCGTCCCCACTGGAGCAGACACCAAGTCTTAATGGTTTTTATTCCTTACTCTCTGGTACAATTCTTTTCAATGCTAAGAAAAGAAGCCTGTCAGGAAATAATGAATGATAATTCAAGAATAAAAACTAAAACCTTCATTTGGTTAGTAAAGGATACTGGGTTTTTCCCCTTCCTTTTTGTGGGTAGAGTGGACCACTATGTTTTGTGAGGTCACCACCAAAAAGTTTGGGTAGAATATTTATGGCTACTTCTATTTCCAGTTCCTTCAAAGGTGCCTTGTATGTTTTGTGATTTCATTCATTGTATGGCTGTTTTATGGTGTTACTATTATATTGTGATGTCTATGTGTAAGTTAAATAGTTATTGAGTCAAAGGGATTTTTAAGTGTTTTATTATTCTTACAGTAAAATAATATAGTCTGTAAATCACCTACCACCAGGTTGCTATATGCAATTTACAGAATGAAAGATAGATACCTAATAATTCAAAAATTAAAAAACAGAATACAACCATAAATAAAGGTGTATACTTCCTACATTGTAAATAGCTGTAATTGGTCTCTGCCTCATAGATGGTTAGACTTCCCTGTGAGTTAATAGAAAACCAAGGAAACACTGTTAAGGTTCTTAAATGTAGTTCAACTTCACATTGCTCTTGTGGAAAGGGTTGATTTCTGGAGCCTTTGTGTGCGCATGCGTGAGCGACATACGTGTGTATCTGTAGGTGTCTTTTCCCTATTGGTACTGTCCCCCTAGGTTTGTTTCTTATATCTTTGCTTTTCATATTTTAGATGCTGCTTTATGATTGCAAATGGCACATCATCATTTCCACACTGGGTACATAGAACACTTTAAGTTCTCTGATTTGACATAGAGTTTGCAACTGTTGCCTTCACTTGTTATCCCTTTGCTGTATTTATGCCTAATAGGCATAATTCAGATGAATATGAGTGTACTCTGGCCTAAGCTTCTACTTCTCACCCTGAGAGATGTTGCCATGGCCATGGCCAAAGCCCCTGTTAAAGGGCATACACAGGTTATGATCTTCTGTTCCACATGATCCTGTAACTCTGATCATAGCTGATTAGATCAAAGATGAACTCTTTCCTCAAAGACAGCCAGTCTTTAGGTGGCTTAGCCGAGTATGAATTAGCATTTTCTGAGTTGGGTTCCTCAGAAACAGGTCTTAGGATGATTCGTCTGAATGTGCCCTGGTGAAAATCTGCAAATAAATCTAGAATTTGTCTTACTATCACAGGACTCTTGAGATATGAAATGTTCTCAGGAAAAAGTAGAGTAGTGGGCACATGGGACAGGGAAGGAAAGTAAGACAGAGAAGACGGATGTCAAACAAAACTCCACAGAAGATAACTATTGAAATTCTGCAGAGTGGATTGGAGAGAAATGATCACAGCACAGACAAACCCATCGAGGTGAGGGATCTGAGGTATTTATACTCCCATACTCATCTATCATTAGTTAAGGGCTGAGCCTAGGTATATAAATTTCGAGGCACCGTCTGTTCTCTATGCATGCAGAAAAAATTATCCTCATGCAGCCTGAAGACAGCTCTTTGACAATGAGATGCAGGTGTTGGTTGTTGAGAGTTGTTGAAAGCACTCCAGAACCAAAGTATACTAACGTAGCACAGCCATTAAAGGGGATCTGCACAGAGCACTATCAATGGGCCTACAGGCCTGGTGTGAGAGGTTGCTGAACAGGGACTATTGTGATTCATGGAGCTAATTTGATCCTCTGTCTTAGGGATCTGGATATGACATATATGAAATCAGTAACAATTGAATAGGCAGCAGGATGCAGGAGCAAGAAGCAGGAGAATTGAAAAGAATAGATAAAAGTTTACAGAATTCACACTCTTTGTGGGTGGGCATGTGCTCTGGTTTCACTCAGCTTTACTCTCATTTTCCTCAGGAAGTAGGTATTTCCTTATTCTATCATTGCTCTTTCTAATGACAGAATACCTTAAATATAAAATAAAGATAACAGACATGACTCCCTCCAAAGAAACAGATGGCCAGATTCTTGGGTTCTACTACCTTATTATTCTGCTTCCTCTTTTCTCTCTTTTCCATGTTGGGTGAGGTGTGAATTTCACTTGGGATGACTAACTAGATTATTACTGAACTCATCCTTCTGTGATTTTCAGTATGAGTTGTGGGTTTCTCTGATGAATTAGTCTAGAAATTAAAGATGTGTTTGTAACATTTCTCTACCTCACCGGCTTCATGGTGGGCAGCAGGTAGTTGTTATAAACTGTGATTTGGCATCAATCCTTGGACTACAAATACCTCTGTCTCTCACACCCAGTCCCAAATTCCCCCATTTCTTATGCATTTGAGGTCAGCACATTGGAGTTGTTAAAATGAAAATGTTTTCTGGAAATAACCCATATCATTTAATAGTCTATCTATATTCATATGCTCATGGGCAGTGCTATAGCTAAAGAACTGCAAAACTGTACTTCTACAGAACAACTTTTTCTCACAATCTGAGATAACTCTCATATCTCTCTCAGTAGTGTGACTTGCTAGAGAGAGAACTTAAACCAGATAAATACTAAATTTAGCACAAGAACTGACGACTTAGTAGTATTGAGGTAGACATTTTTGCCCCCAGGCTTGGCGACTTTATTTCTGTGTCTGACATTTTAAGGAAACATAAGAGTAGTAGTAGTTCTATTTCTGTAGATAATGGTTAGGTATAAATGAGATCAGGAAAGGGGAAAATGATTTACAAAGCTAGTATAATCTGTGGAAACAGAAATAAAAACTAAAACAAAGCAGTTCATCTTGAAGTTCTGTATATGTGGAGTGGAATTCAGAATGGCGGGAAATCATGTCTCCCTAAACCAAATAGCTGTACTCATGCCATTGCATATACTTTACCCAAGGCATCAACTTCCAATTGCAACAATATCTGGGAACTCTTGGGAGTAAGGATGACATGACTACATTCATTTTTTAAAAAGGCAATAATATTCATTAAATAACATTTATTAAGCACCTACTTTGTGCCTTACTTTTCTTATGAGGCTTTAATAGCCTTACTTTTCTTAAGGGGCTTTAATACTACATTAAGGTATAGTGAGAATTAAATGAGGGAGACACTTAGATTAGTACCTGGAGTAGTTCTAGTGTGCAATAGCTGAAATGTATTATTAAAATTGTTGGGTACTAAAGTCACTACTGAAGATATAAAAAATGGACAAGATATGGTCTTTCTCTCCAAGGAGCTCCAAGCCTAGTGGAAAATGAGACACGTGAAGAAGCATTTATGATTTGGTAGGATTTAGTGCAAAATAGAGACATGTTAATGCCAGGGTACTAGCTTAAAAGAGTGAACAGTTAATTTTGCATGAGTAGGTAATGAATATTTTCCAGAGTTAGGAGGCCATGGAGTAACATTTGATATTGCGCACTGATAGAGGCTATCAAGTGAGAGTGAGTGGAGGGCCTTCTAGTAGTGAGACACAGTACAGTACATTTGGGAACTGGAGTGGATACCCAGGAGTGGAGCAAATTCTGTCTGCAGAAGATGATACCGGATGGTAAGGTGGAGCTATGTTAGAAAAAGTTTCTCTGTGTAACATTCAGGAGCCTAGACTTTATTGTCTGCACAATGAAGACCACTGAAAGGATTTGACCAAAAACAACATCAAAAAAGATATAATCAGATTTACATTTTGAAGAGATGACAAGATGACTCTGGCAGCTGTGGACAAATTCCAAGGTGGTAAGACTAAACGAGCTTTTAGGAAAGTCCAGGCAAGAAACAGGAGAGTGTTAACGAGGACAGTATTGATGGGAACAGAGAGGAGATAAGAGATAGGGCAGCTCATACAGGGAGACAGAATATAATAAGCTGCTATTGAAAGGGTTAGAGATATCATTGTTATTTATGGTACAGTTAGGCCTTCCCAATTATTCTAAAGAAACTTCTCATTTTAATGCCTGTCAGTCCATGTATT
This sequence comes from Mellivora capensis, assembly GCA_004024625.1. Classification (NCBI taxonomy): domain Eukaryota; kingdom Metazoa; phylum Chordata; class Mammalia; order Carnivora; family Mustelidae; genus Mellivora; species Mellivora capensis. Next base: position 68,352 of record PISX010002689.1, on the reverse strand, counting down.
GAGATTTTTGCATTTCTCTTCAAATTGTATACTGTAGTGTAGGGTTTTGTAGTTTCCATCCAAATTCGTCTCCATTTGAATTGTAAATATTGGAAGAGAAGAATAAAATCAGTGATAAAGCAGCAATGGTCATTATGGGTTAACTAGTGTTTGCTGTAGTTCCTCATCCCTGGAAAGTCTCAGAATGAATAATTTAGGGATATAGTCAAGGTAAAAATGTGAAATTCTGGAGGTATAAAGATAAAAATGGGATAATGATGGTAATATGTAAGGATTATATTGATATATGTTAGTGAATTACTCTAATAGAATATTAGTACTATTTGGAAAGCTGTCAATGTCATCTCATATTTAAACTATTAAGTGCATATTTAAGCTGTGCATATCACTTGCATTCATTTCATGGCTAATCAATCTAGTTGGAAATTGTTTGCCAAATGGTAATGTGATTTTCTCTAACAGCCAGATACTTAAGTCACTAGACACCAAATTATGGGATTAAAAAAATCAGTTCCACATCCCAGATAATTATTGGCTTAAAACAATATTGTGTTGAGTCCTGGCACACACCCTCTAACAGCAGATGTCTTTGTTTTGGACCATTTTGATGATCTTAGTAACTCTAGCATGATAAACTAATGATGCAAATTATTTTTCATTTTGATTTTACATTGTAGATGGAACTATTGGCTTTCAATGTAACATATTTTCCATTGCAGCCAAGGCCTAAATTAGAGTAATAACAATGGTGAAAGAGAGCAGGTGACATATTTTAGAGCTATTTGGAAGTGGAAAGCAGGAGTTGAAAGAATAAATTCCAGGCTTCTGAAGTGGGTGACTGGCAAATGATGGTGCCATTTGCTGTGATAAGGAAGGCAGGAGGAGGGGGAAGATTTAAGGAGAAAACAGATTCTGTTTTAGATTTGATGGATTTGAGATATGGAATGAGTATGGATATGGAAAAAATTACTAATCCCTTAAATCTAGAACTCAGGAGGGACCTATCTATGTTGGTGACAGAGATTTGAGAGTCATCAGTGTACAGGGAGTAGATTAAGTTATATGAATGACTGAACAATGAAGAATTCTAAGGAATACTAACATGGAAGGACATGAACAGGAGGAGAGGGAGAGAGAGGAGGCATGAAGACAGTCAAGAAGAAAAGGTAGAAGAGGGACACAATGAAAGAATATTACTTATAGAGAGATGGTTTAAATCAGTGGTTTCCAAACTTTTTAAAGTATGTATTCAATTAGTAATTTTTTTAACAATCCCCATGTATATTTACTTATGGATTATATGCATATAATATTTTCATCTACATAATATCTATTAATAGATAGACCCTAAGATCATGACCTGAGCTGAAACAAAGAGTTGGACCCTTAACTGACTGGATCACCCAGGCATTCCAAAGTTGTTGTTGTTATTATTATTATTATTATTGTGTTTTTTGGCATTTGAAAATTTACTGTTGTCACAATTTTCATATGCCAAAAAACATAACAACAACAACAACAATAATAATAAAACAAAAAGCATTTTTTAAAAAGTCCAAAAAATTTATATATCTAATTCTATTTAATTCTATTTTAATTCTAATTAGTTAACATACAGTGTTATATTATTTCATGTGTACAATATAGTGATTCAGTAATTCCATACATCATCCAGTGCTCATCAATGACAAGTGCACTCCTTAATCCCCATCATCTATTTAATCCATCCCTACCCTCACCTACCTCCCCTCTGGTAACCTTTGGTTTGTTCTTGATAATTAAGAGTCTGTTTCATGATTTCTCTCTCTCTTTTCCCTTTGCTCATTTGTTTTGTTTCTTAAATTCTACATGAGTGAAATCATAGGTATTTGTCTTTCTCTGACTTAATTATTTCATTTAGCATTATATTATCTAGCTCCATCTATGTTGTTACAAATGGCAAGATTTCATTCTTTTTTATGGCTGAATAATATTCCATTGTGTGTATATGTGTATCTGTATATCTATAGATAGATACCACATAAAATTCATATTTTCCCCATTTTAATGTCTGTTCATCAGAGAGCTGAAATCACTGTCCACACTTACATGAACTTAGTCCCAATCAATCATTTTGCCATTATTTGTAAGTTTAAATAAATGTTTAAGTAAATCTAAAAGTGTTCTTGTAATACATATTAACTGAACTTTTAAATTTTTTAAATTTTTTCTTGAACTTTTTAAATGTTTTTGAAATTTTAAATGAAAGGAACCTGTGTCATATTTATCTGGCAGTGTTTTTCTTTCTATGCCTGTGGCTCGTGGAAGGAAATATGGTGTACTTTATAAACAATAGAAGTTGTAATGTTTTCTTCTATCACCTACGTCAATCATCCTGTATATCCTAGTTTGGAGATTGGGTTTAAATTAAAAGGTAAGGGTCAGTTGTGTGGAACATCTTAAACTGATCAAGTAAAATATTATCTTAAAAAATAGAAGGATGTTCATTACTTTTAACAACCAGGTCACTGGAGGCTTTGGTGGGGGCAGTATCAACAGTGGAAGAGGGACAGCCAGATCACAGTGGTTTAAGGAGCATTTAAAACACACTCACTGTATGCCAGACACTGTGCGATTTAAGCACTTCTCATATAACACTGAGAAGAAGTTATGATTATTTCTAATTTAAGAAAATAATCAGAGAATTGCAGAATCTAAGTGACATGTAGTAGGTCACATAGTTAAGTATGTAGTCCTAGCAAAATGTGAATCCATGTTGAGCATTTTAAAAGCTAAGCTCTTAAATAATATTCTATCTGTCTTCTGGCATGAGTTAGTGGAGATAGAGACCGAGTGCAGACAACTACTCTTCCAGGTACCTAGTTGTCTTGCCTATGGATAAGAGCAGAAAGAAAGGGAAATAAATGGCCAAGTATAAGGCAAGAATTGAGCATTTTTATAAGGTGCAGGGACTGAAGCAGGAAAGAGAATTTGAAGCAGTTAGGCAAGAGAGAGAATAAGGATAACAAAATCCCTAAGGATCTGGAGTACAGGAGGGAAGTTCAGCCTTGAGCAGCAGGAGGTTGCCTCCTCCTACTAAGGGGAGAAAAGTGGTAAGAACTGGAGTCATGTGCAAAGAAGTATGCAGGTTTTGTGTGGGGAGGAGGAAGAAGAGGCATGGGAGATTCCAAGTTCACAATATTTATTTTCTCTGCAGAACAGGAGACAAAGCCATTGCTTAGAGTGTGTGGAGGGTGGAGGAAAAAAAAAGTAGCGGTCAGACCTGAAAAGACTATTATAAAGCTTTAAGCAGTAGCTGTGGGGAGCTGGTACAGTTTTGGAGTTTTCAATGACTCTCTATGTCCACTCTCTAAGTCTACTGACTTATAGAGAGACAGTGGTTGGAAGACAAGGAGGCAAGGGAGTCAAAGATTCCAAGAATGAAGAGGGAGCTGATAGACTGGAAAAAATTGAGATATCTGAGTCCTGGAAGCCTCAATGAGGTTACTGGCTCTGCAGATATAGTGCCAGAGCAGAGTGCTGAAGCTCAAAGAGAGAAGAGAGTTGGACCCAGGCATTTGAACCTTCACAGTGGGACACTTATCTCCCATACTTCCAATGACCATCCTTCTAAATGCTCTCCTTTTATGGCAGGACTGGAAATTTGAAAATTACATTTCTCAGTCTCCTTGTAGAGTTTAAGTTCAAAAGCCTCCTATGAGAGGCACTGGGTTGAGATTTGCAAAGTAGAAGAGGTGAAGCCATTTTTCTTCAGCTGTAGCTCCAGACAAGTACCTGAGAATCTGCAGATGGCAGACATCTCAGCAGCTGTGCCAGGATTTCCAAGCATCCTCCTGAGAACCACCTACTTGGGTGCTGCAGAAGGCTGAGATCCTCAGTACACCTTTCAATATGATGCATGCATTTCTGAATTTCATGAATTCTAGCAGTGTCTTCTCTCTCCTTTGCTCCTCTGGACCTTCAGAGATTGTATAATCCTCTATTTAAAAAAAAAATACCCTTTTACTTGTGTCTAGAGAGCTTTCTGTTTTCCTGACATAAGCTCAGCTAGTATGCAACCCCCTGCCCAATTCTTCATGTAAGCCAGATTATTAAATTTTCCATGATCATACCAGTATTGGTCAGGAGTATCATATCTGTTTACTGGGATTCTTAGACGCAAGCAACATATAGACTATATAGTTAAATTAAAAAGAGAAGAAATATATTGAAAAGATTTCAAAGAGTTTGTGGAATTGCTAGGAGGACTGGAGAACCAGGCTCTAGGAATGAATCAAGACAGTGTAGGGGAAACATAAAATTATGCTACAGAGACCAGTGCAGTGATGGCCACTGCAAAACTCAGAGGCAGGTTTGCCTACCTGATGAATCCATGCCCCTCTGTCCTAGATATGGCTCAGTGGGTTAAAGCCTCTGCTTTCGGCTCGGGTCATGATCCCAGGGTCCTGGGATCGAGCCCCACATCGGGCTCTCTGCTCCGTGGGGAGCCTGCTTCCTCCTCTCTCTCCCTGCCTGCCTCTCTTGCCTACTTGTAATCTCTGTCTGTCAAATGAATAGGTAAAGTCTTTAAAAAAAAAAGTGTCAGGGAAAATGAGAATCTGGACTTCCAGCTAATAGAGTGACAGCTCTGTCTCATAAGATGGAATAACTTCATATAAGAGATTCAGAAGCTGGGAAGCCACATAATTGATAAATATCTACTCTAACATCCAATATTTTGTGTGTGCTATAGTTTAGACCCTTCTGTTTTGTCTGGCAGACCCTCCAAATGTTCATTGTCCCCGCTATGTGTAATTATCCTTTAAGGGCCAGCTTCCTCCTTGAAACCTTCCCAGCTGGAAGTGTCTGCTTCCTGCCCTGACTTCCTACAGCAATTTGTATCTTATTTGACCTTTTAAAATTCTAACTTGTTTTTATTGATATTTGCAGTTGAAAATATTAAAGTTATGTTATAAAGTTATAAAAATATAAAGTTATATTAAAGGCATATATTTAAGGCTGAATGAACATTAGAGGTCATTTAATGTGACTAGCTCATCAGCTCCTTGAGAATCATCACTTGCTTTACCAATATTGTGTGTCCACAGTTCCCAGCATAATACTCACTTATGATAGGCACATCATAAATGTGAACTTGAGGTAAAGAAACCACACCAAGAGTTGCTTGTCCCCATTTCCATTCTCTCTTCTAGCCACCTCCCTCTGCCACCACCTGTTTGTGTTTGATGCCAGGCCCTCCCACATCCTCTAAGATCTTATTTCACTCCTTTAATTTCTCTAGAATTTTCCATCACCCTCTTTTCAGATTTCTGCCCAGTGAAATATGCTCAAATACCCCCTGTTCTACAATAGCCTTTCTTGGTTATCTTGCCATCCAGCCTACACTTAAAAAAAAAAAAAAAGAATAGTTTATATGAGTTTATATGTAGCTTCCATGTTGTCACTTCACTCTTCTCTCTTTCTTCTTAAAGTCTGGCTTGTTTCCTCTTAAAGGTGCCTGATCTGGGAACTGTTTGCTCGCATCCTCTTTGGCACCCCTGGTTGTTTGCCACCGGTGACCACGTGACCACTGCTCTCTCTTGTCCTTTGAGACTGCACTCCTGATTGCTCTGCTGCCTTTCTTTCCTGGTTGCTCTAGTGAACATTTGTCAGTTTGGGGGTGCTTAGCATCCTGAGCATTGTCTGTTTGGGGGAAATCACTGTGGCAGGGGTGTGGAGGCAGGCAGAACCCAAAGGTCGGTGGAGGCTCTAACTCTTCCCTTCCTCCCTCCCCTGATCCAGCTGCTGGTGTGCTGGCTCATGGCCTGTGCCCTGCCAATCAGAGGCTCCTGTCCAGAACAGTCAGGAATTATATTTCTGCAGCTGGAAGTAACGCAAACCGTCTCCTACCCAGAGCAATGGTGCAGCCTCAGCACTGCTGAACACGTCCTGCAGGCAGCACTGTGCTGATGTTCTCATCACTTACTTCGATGGCCTGTGGGAGCTTGCCCTGGCTAACAGCTGCTGGCCTCATGTGGTCCCTTCTTGTTTTCTGAGCCTGCTTCTCCCTTACCTGCTTTCTGAGAGCTAGCCCATATGCCACCAGTAAATTCCTTTTCTGCTTGGGTAAGAGTTAGTTGGTTTGTGTGGTTTGCTCTCAAGATCCCTGGCTAGTATATTTCCTTTTCTTCTCCTCCCACTCCCTAAGTGAAGGTATTCCTCCTGTCTCTTTCTGTGTCTGTCTTTTTTCGCCATTCACACTTTATAGCAAGCTAACAAGCTCATCTATTGCCTGGGTGTCAGTTAACACTTTTATGCCAATTTCTCCTAATTCTTTTTCCAGATTCTACTTCTCTCCTCAGCATTGATTTAAGGGCATGCTTCCAAATGCACACCCTCGCATATCCTTAAGATGCATCAAAATGAACATCAGACTCACCAGCTTTTATATTGCTTCTAAATCCATTTCTCCTCCAAATTTTTCTCTTTCTTGCTCAACACGCAAACTGGATTTTTCTATCTATGCCATCCCTCACATCCCCAAACAAATAGTACCAAGTTCTTTTAATTTTTTCAGGACCAGTACCTCATATTCTTCCTTTCCCTGCTACCTTCTTTAACTTTTGCCTGAACAGTTGACCTATGCTCCCTACTAAGCTCCTCTAGTTGTTCTCCTGACTTAACTTGACACATATGATCAGATTAAATTTCCTAAAACACAGTTCTGGTTATATCACCCTTTCTCCTGCCTCTTCATTGCACCTTCGGTGCTTCCAGGCTAAAGTGAAAATTCTAGAACCTGACTCTCAAGCCACCCACAATCTGATCCTAACCTAATTCCCCTTATTTATGCTATATGTGGGATTTTTTTTTAAACATTTAATGACCTTTTGTCATTTTCCCACCTTGAAGCCTTATGTTTTCTTTACATCAGGTGTCTTTCTCTGTAGCTCAACCCAAGCACCAACTTAAGTACCAAATCAAATGCCATCTCCTCCAGGAAGTCCTCCTCCTGGTCCCCATATGAAGTGCTTCTCAACCTTTAATATGCATATGAGTCACCTGCAGATTCTGCAGAATGCAGATTCTGATTCATTAAGTCTAGGATTTGATATTTCTTTCTTTCTTTTTTTTTTTTTTAGATTTTCTTTATTTATTTGACAGATAGAGATCACAAGTAGGCAGAGAGGCAGGCTGAGAGACAGGAAGGGAAGCAGGCTCCCCGCCAAGCAGAGAGCCCGATGTGGGGCTCAATCCCAGGACCCTGGGGTTATGACCTGAGCCGAAGGCAGAGGCTTAACCCACTGAGCCACCCAGGCGCCCCTAGGATTTGATATTTCTAACAAGTTCCTCCTTGATGTTGGAAGCTCCTGGGCCACTCTTGGAGTAACAAGGCCCCAGAGAGAAGCACATTTTTTCACTAAATCATAGGGTAAGATACCAGGGCGAGAGCTGTATATTATTCATTTACAATATTCCATCATCTTTAACGTAGTCATTTTGCCTCCTCATCATTATGAGGCTCATGATTATTTTGGTTGAATACAGTGACTCAATCAATTTATTCTAACAGAATTAAATGCGCTCCTTGTATCATCTCCTTTTCTTTTCTACTCCATGGTTACCCTCACTTCTTAGTGTAACTGGATTTTACATGGACAGATCTATGGGAAGAAGAGAATGTCCCATATATGACCTGCTATAGGTAAGGATGGTACAGCCTCTTTAAGATAATACTAATTTAACTAATTTAATTGTTGTTGTAGATCCACATCTTAAATGCCAACAGCTGAATCTACTGTATCTCAAGCAGAAATGTAATTTATAAAAGGATAAATAACTCACAGAATTGTTGAGAGTGTCAGAGACTATATAGCTAAGGCAGTGCATAAATTATACCAAAGGATTCCTCAGCCACAACTTTGGGGCACAGATTCTGCAGTTTGCCACGTCCTTGAAGGTAGTCCTGGAACTTCAGAAACTACTCCTTCTGAAAGCTGTATGTGTCGGCCCTTCTCACCACAGTGTGTTCCATGCAGGGCCTATTATCTTCATGTCTGTGTTAGTTCCTGGTATGTAACAAATTATCACAAATGGAGGGGCTTAAAACAGAAAAAATCTGTTCTCTCCCAATTCTGGAGGCCAGAAGTCTGAAATTAGTGTCACTGGCAGCAATCAGGGATAGTGTTGGCAGGGTGGTGCTCCTGTCAGAGGCTCTAGGGGAGAATCCACTCCTTGTCTCTTGCAGGTTTGTGATGACTGCTGGCATTCCTTGGCTTATGGCTGCAAAATTCTAGTCTTCAAGGCCAGCTTCTTCAAATCCCTCTCTGCTCTGTCATCACATTGTCTACTCCTCTTTGTGTATGTCAGATTTCCTGTCTTCCTCTTACAGGGGTACATATGACTCAGTGTGTGACCCTCTCTTGATAATGCAGGTTAATCTCCCCATCTCAGTACCTTTAATTTAATTTACATCTGCAGGGTCTTTACCATGTACAGTAATATTCACAAGTTCCAGGACTTAGGACCTGAAATCTTTGGGAGCCATTATTCAGCCTAATGCAATGGTGTTTGCTTTTGAATTGAAGTGTCACTCATGTGCATCTCATTGGTGGAACCTAGGTCACCTGTCTGCTCCTGAACTGCAAGGGAGGCTAGGGAGCGAGCCTGTCAGGAAAGGTGTTCAGAGATGATACATGGCCAAAATATATGTCAACTATCAACTACACTAGTCTCCAAAGCTCCATCAAAATGAACTTTGTGCCAGAATCTTTAGGCTAAGAGAAGCTACTCATTGCTGAATGAATGTTTTGGACAACAAATTTCAAGCCTTGGATCTATTGACAAGGAAAACCACCAGTTTAGAAAAGCTTTTTCTTTGACTTGGGGAGGGGGATGGCAAAACAAAATACCAGGTATGATTTGGGGACTGTATTGCTCTTTTGATCATAGGAAAAATCTGCCCCAGGACCCAAATATGAACAATTTAGTTAGATCCAATATTTCATTAAGAATGGTATTAGGTTATAATATCATGGTAAATTCCATTTCTTATTGAGTCTGATATAGATCACTCCTGTGATGTCTAACATTGTCCAGTAGATTTAGGGCAGTAAGGACTTGGGCACCAAGAGGTAGACAACATATGTTTCTTCAACTCTCTGAAATTTTATTTTCAAATAAACCAAAGGGTCTTTCTTGGTCCTCCCTCCTTTTCCCCGATGCACATATGTACTTCCATGTTAGCAATCAATCTTCTCAGCTTACCTGTACGCCTGTTAGAAATAATGGTGCCAACTCTTATTTTCCTAATCATTTTGCCCCCCTCCCATTTCCAATATTGTTAGAATGCTTTAGTAATGTAATAGTGATGGTAAGCATCTTACATGTTGCCCAGTGTCCAAATTACTATGGTGGAAACATTAATTCTACATTTTGGGGTATATGTGTATTTAAGAAGGAGAGAGAACCATTAGAAGTTATTGAGATTAACATTTATAGCAACTTCATGGATGTCAGTGAATCTTGGGCTCTGCTGTGTAAATAATCTTCTGAGAACATTGTTTTTATTGTTGACACTTTGGTGCAGGTTTCTAAGACACACTTAAAATTCAATTTGTTCCCCTGAGTGTATTTTGTGAATCTGGCAACATAATAAAAACTTTCTTTTGGAAGTCCCAGAATCAAAGTGATGAAAAAAAATTAAAGTTGTGGGGAAAAAATAATTTCTTTCTTTAACCTCTGAGGCTTCCTATTTCTTTTTTGAGAGAGATTTTATTCAGGAAGGGACTGTAGTGTTATGATCTGATTGACAGTGATCCCAGATGCTCCAAACACTAGTGGAAAGTTTGGGGCAAATTCCTGACCCTTTCTGGTACTCCGTTTCTCATTCTGAGTTGAAAATAATAACCATGTCACCATCTTGTTTCCCAGTGCCAGTTGCTTTCCTCTTTCTTAGAGATGATTGGCATTTTCAGAAAAGCGTATTTTAGTGCTTGTTTTTCTCTTGGGTTCTAGAGTGGTTTTGTGTATACCAAACATCCACAAAAATGTCCATCTCTTTTTTGTCCCCAAGCCCCCTGATCTGATGTGACCTTTTTGATGGGGGGTGGAAAGATGAAGGAGAATTGTAGAAGTTTTAGAAGCTTCACTCTGTGAATTAATACTTCTGCTTCAGCATAATGTTGGTATTTGATCAAACATTAAAAGCTTCAAGCTTTTAATGTCCTGCTGACACCAGTATCAACAAAGCATTGAAGCGGAAGCTTTCTGGTGGCTGATTAGAGGGAGATTTTATTTCACTAGCTTTAAGACTAAGTATACCTTTTAGTAGATCTTTCTCAAGGATAAGCTACATCATGCATTATAAATCAAATTCAAGAGCTTTAATAAAGGACTCTTGATAATTTGGTAATATATTATCACTATGTTTTGGAAAGGCAATAAATGACTGCTTTTTATAGTGTAATTTAAAATAATAATATGGATTACAGTTGTGTTCAGTCATGGAATTATAATTTAACAGTTTGGGCTTATAATAACCCTTTTTCCCTTGACAGTGTCCACTCTTATTTTAGCGCAAGAATGGCTTACTTGGAAATGATTTACTATGCTTGCTTTTAGAGTTTGGTAGGGATGAACATGTGCTTAATTGGAATTTTATGTTGTTGTCTTGGAAAAGCTTCACACAAAAATGAAATTGAAAGCTGGAGAAAAAAGACTGCTAAAGTGTGAGCCACTCCGATATCAAAAGCATGGCCCATGTTTGCAATCTTGCTATTTCAGGGCCTTCCAGGAAATGAGTGGTTCATGAGATGTGGAGCTGAAGCGAATTTAACAAAGGAGCTATATTATAAGGGCATGGGAAGGTTAAAGGAAGCAACAAGAGACAGTGAAGCATCCAGGAAATCCATGCAACAGGGAGCCATTACTACCCGAGGCCTGAAGAAGCAAGCAGTTCTGCTGTTCCTGGCTCAGGAATACACAGTAGCTGTGGAAGAGGAGAGGCAATGAAAGCTGTGGCCTCAGTAGAGGAATGTGGTCACTGTTAAGTTACATTAAACCAAGAGGGAGCCAAGGGGATTAAAATTCAAACCTTTCTTTTTTCTCACCTTCGAATTTCCTTTTGGAGTGTCCCATTGAGCTGGACCCAACAGAAGCTAGATGGCAAGGAAGCTCAAGAGATACAGGCTGAGGCACAGAGCAGGATGAAGACAGGTGGGGCATGGATTTGGAGGAGTATCCAGCACATATGGAAGACTGGAACAGAACTGATGTTCTGATTTATATCTGATATGGATATGACCTATTAGAATCTATACTCAGTGGTCTTGCAGTTCCCATTCTTTTGCTTCTCAGTCATTAATAATGAAAAAGACTTTGTCAATGTTCTCTTTTTTTCCTAGGGTTATGTGATTTTCAGAGCTGTTTGATATCTTTAATTAGTTTGGAATGCAGCTTACTAGCTTTTAATAAGAACGCATCAGTCTTTGGAAACATGGGACCAAACAGAAACAACCCAATATTACTACTGTTCAGGACTGCAGGAGGAAGTCTTGCCATTCATAAGATTCATCAGAAAAAAATGGTTAACTTTGCTTTCAATTGTTTGTCAGGTAATCTGTAGAGCTCCTCTGGGATTCCTATCTCCCCCTCCTCCACTCCTTTCCTTCAGCTCCTTTCCACTCCTTTCCACTTTTAGAGCTCTTCTTGGGGCTCCTTCCCTGTTCCAGAGACCTGTTTGGATTCCGAAGCAGAGTAGCAACTATGTCTCACCTTCCAAGGTATCTGAGTTAGCTGAGAAACCCATTTGCCCATCTCTGATTTTATGGTCCAGTGGCATGGTCTCTTTGGTCCTGTCTACTATGCCCTCAACTTCTCTAACCTCCACTTTTCTTATAGTGCCCTGGGGTTAATCAAACAGCAGGCAGCACAAACTACTGACAAAAGCTAGAAACCAGGAATCATGAGATCAGGTTCTGAATCCAACTTTGCCACAAACTAGCCATGTATCATTTGGTGGTCAAATTGAAGAATGTTTCTAAGCCCATTTTCATCATCTGAAAAACAGGATGCATGACATCAATCTGTGATCCTCAAATACTACTGTGAAATAAATAGGATGAGAGCTGGTGGAAAATGCCTAGTTGTTGTCATAGAAAGTGGACGCTAAGTGGAGATGGGTTGGACCTTGAAGATCACAACTTTGTCCCGGGACCTGGTTCTTAATTTTAAATCACAGAAAGTCAATATTGTTTAGGACCAAGGAATGTAATGCCTTAGTTCTCCCTAACTAAACACCCACAGAAGCCAAGCTAGAGATTGTAATGCCAGTCTAGGATTGTTCTGCCATCCAGGTAAGCACTGTGCATGTGTTCTTCCATCTTTGCACCAGGACGAGTTCCTTGGGTCAAGATCCCCTTCCCAATGAGATCACCCACACCAGAGTACCTCCAACAGTGACAATCTGGGGCCATCACTGCCCCTATAAAATCACACAGGAGACTGAAGTTGTTATCACAATGCTGGTGTATTAATTTACAAATAGAAATTTCAGATGAGTACTTGCAAAATGAGCACCTTCTTTTAGGTGCATGGGAATTTAATCATAATCACAAGCCATTTCTTATATAATAGGCAACCCCTCTTCTAGGACCCAATATATTCAAAGTCTGGGAGATCAGACATTCTCTCCATACTTGGCAAGCCTACACTGAGGACCCAAATCCTAACTAGAGATTTTGGGCATGGAAATGGAATAAAGGAAGTTATGCTTATAGCACAAGGTAAGATGGTTTAATAATATATCCATCTCACCCAGGGATGACTTTGGAACCCTAAAATTCTTGGGCCATTCCCCAAGAGCCTTGCCATTGGAAATGGAAATACACACTGTCTGATACACGAGTCCCTTTCACTCTAAAACTGTTGAGGATGTCTTTCTGTGAGCCTGCTTCCACACGGAAATAATACCCCTCCCTACTCCTTTCCTCAGAACCTTCTTTCTTTCTTTTCTCAGGCATGTCTAATCAAGTTACCGTGTAGACAGGTAACCTGGGGAGCTATATTCTCTCTTGAAATGACTTGCTTATTTATGCTCAGATCCATTCTGTATGGATTTCAGAGTTAAGTTCTGAGAGAAATTCTTACTTCCTGTGTTTGCTGTAAACCTTAAACACTAATAACTGAAAAGCAGTTTATGACTTGGCTGCCATGCTGGGCCAGCCAAGCCCTCTGTGAAATGTGCTGTTCAAGCGGGATGTTGGGGGTCAAGGCTGTTGCTCCTACTGGTTCCTTCATAGGCTTCACATGAGTTGGTTGTGTTTGTTCCCAAATTTAATCATGCCAATTGGTACTAGGTATTGTAACTTTATAGTTTAGATAAATTTAAAAACATAAAACATGAGTATAAAAAGAAAATTCCTTTATGAAAACTCAGCTAAAAGCTTTGAGAAGATTCAATACAGGAGGCAAATAGTTAATTGTGTTATTGAGCAAGACACCTACAAATATTGTGAAAGTTATAAAAATTTAGGGCTTTGCACTTAGATTGGCCTACAGCTATCTTTAAATTTGCACTGCACTGAGGACACTGAAACTGGAGATTGTGGACAAAACCCTATGGGTATGCTTTATGCATGAGGCCAACAGGAACCCATATTAAAATGAATGATACTATCCATATACCAAAAAATCTGTGAAAAATGTGTCTTCATGTATCCTAATAGGAAATAAAATGTTTTTAAAAAAGATTTTATTTATTTATTTATTTGACAGACAGAAATCACAAGTAGGCAGAGAGGCAGAACATAAAATGTTTACACTAAGTATGCATCTATCAATTCCTTTGTTTCCTTGCTTTAACTGATATTTTTGATTCCCTGAGTCCCACCTGAGTTTAGATGAAAGTGTTTCCAATGCAGTATGAGGAATAACAACAGTAGGATGATTATGATGGCTAACATCCATGAAAGTCCACTTCTTAACAAATGTAGTTTATTATTAAAGTGTAACATTAAATTTACTTATTAATATGCAATTAAATTATAGATTATCTTCTAAAGCAATACGTAAGCAAGTAGGCCTTCCTGCTCAATATTTCTCTTTTCTCTCTAAACTTCCCTTTGGAAGTGTAAGTTGTAGTATCGAGTTGGAGTTTCTACTGTGAGTATCAATGTCACTGGCTCTCCTATCCTTTCCCGTGGCCAAGAGGCACCACTTCATTCGGAGGTGCCCCGTGTTGGGCAGTGTGAGTGGCACTGGTTTTCCTTTGCACTTTGAGGTGTCATCTGGAGGAAAACAGAGGTAAAACAATCTCTTGTCCCATCAGATAAGCTTTTGCTTAAGGACTATGTGTACCTATGGCCTGGGTAAACACTATATTTATTTAGACATGTTAATTCTTTTTTAAAAAATTTTAATTCCAGTTAATTAAATTCCAATTAACATACAGTATTATATTAGTTTCAGGTGCACAATATCATGACTCAAGAATTCCATCCATTACTCAGTGCTCATCATGAAGAAGTGTACTCTTAATCCCCTTCACCTATTTCACCCATCCTTTTACCCACCTCCCTTCTGGTAACCATCAGTTTGTGCTCTATATTTAAGAGACTGTTTTTGTTTTTGTTTTATTTATTTATTTATTTTTAAAGATTTCATCTATTTATTTGACAGAGAGATCACAAGTAGGCAGAGAGGGAGGCAGAGAGAGAGGAGGAAGCAGGCTCCCTCCTGAGCAGAGAGCCCGATGCAGGCAGGGCTCAATCCCAGGATTCCGAGATCATGACCCGAGCCTAAGGCAGAGGCCTAACACACTGAGCCACCCAGGCGCCCCTTGTTTTTGTTTTAAGTCTCTCTCTCTCTCTCTTTCTTTTTGTTTCTTAAATTCCGCACATGAGTGAAATCATATGGTATTTGTCTTTCTCTGACTGACTTATTTCAGTTTGATTATACTCTCTAGATCTATCCATGTTGTTGCAAATGCAAGATTTCATTCTTTCTTATGGCTCAGTAATATTCCTCGGTGTGTGTGTGTGTGTGTGTGTGTGTGTGTACACATCTTCTTTATCTATTCATCAATTGATGGGTATTTCCATAATTTGGCTATTGTAAATACTACTGCAATAAACATAGCAGTGCATATATCTTTCCAGACATCCTCATTCTTGAACAGATTTCTCATAGTTTCCCCAGAACTGCATTTTGAATCAAGAACTCCAAAGTCCTCTTTAAAAAAAAAAAGAAAAAAAAAAAAAGAACTCCAAAGTCCTTGCAATGCAATGTTTCCTTTTAAGACCTCGCTCCTCCTTACCCTTTTAGTGAGTGTTTCCTGGATATTCCTTCTGGCTCTAGGTCTCACCCTCCCCTCAAACTCAGCAGGGGCAAGAGTCCCACTGATTCCTGTGCCTCTGAGTTGGGTTTCCAGCTCCTACCGGCTCTCCTCTCTAAGCAGGTAAAAGTAAAATTTAAATAATCTCCTTGGGATATGACCTCATAAGTTGGATCTCAAGAAGTTCAAGTTAATTCACAAAATGCCATGTGGAAACAATAATGAAGTCACAATTTTAGGGTTAGGGGAGGGGCAAGAGAAAATATCCTTTAATATAAGTCCTTTAATAGCTTACCATATTAAATTCAAAGTATATTTATTTGAAGAATGCCTAGGAAAATATATAATGCTTGAATTTAATGTAAATGAGACACTTAATGGGAGAGACTGAAAAGGGCACTTAATATTCATTTTAAAAATCAATTTCCATTATTAAATAGAAGCTGAAACAAATTGAAAATAGCATGGATCAGGATTTTTTTTTTTGGCAAAAAAATGGTATTGCTACTCGTAATTACAAGAAATGGATGACAATATTTTAAATGAGTTAACTTTGGCCCACCATGCTCACTTCATGGTGTGAAGAAAACAGCACTTGAATGATTTTTTTTTCCTTAATTTGTTCTAAATTACAGTAAAGTGCTCCGCAAGAAGCAAGTGCTTGTGTTAATTAACTCTGAGTAAAGAAGGTCACTAGTATACATGGGACTCATTTTGTGGTTTTAGTTATGGATTTTCTTCTGCAATTACAATTCTTCATTAGGCATTATAAGCACATGTAGATTTGCAATTTTTTATCTAGCACTTCAGATTTAGGCATGTTTGTTGATTTTTCTCTTTGAAATTTAAAATGTAACAGCAATAATGGAATTGACTTAAATGAAACATATGGTTCAACCTATTTATAAGTATACCTAAAATATTGGCCGTTTATGTAGACCTGGATATTACAACTGAATTTTTTTTTGTATTTTTGAAAGTTTTAATTCCAGTATAGTTAACATATACTGTTATATTAGTTTCAGGTAAACAATATAATGATTGAGCAATTCTAACCAATTACTCAGTACTCATCAGTATATGTATACTCTTAATCCCATTCACCTTTTTTACCCATCCCCCATCTACCTGCCCTATGGCAACCATTAGTTCTCTATAGTTAAGCATCTGGTTTTTGATTTGTTTCCTTTTTCTTTGTTTTGTTTCTTAAATTCCACACAAGTGAAATCATATGGTATTTGTTTTTCTCTGACCGATTTATTTCACTTAATGTAATATTCTCTAGATCTATCCATGTTGTTGCAAATCGCCAAGATGTTATTCTTTTTTATGGCTGAGTAATGCACATATATACCATATTTTTATACATTCATCTATTCCTGGACACTTAGGCTGTTTCCCTAGTTTAATTATTGTAAATAATATTTCAATAAACATAGGGGTTATAGCTGAATTTTTAAAAATTTTTATTTTTTTATTAACATATAATGTATTATTAGCCCCAAGGGTACAGGTCTGTGAATCGCCAGGTTTACACACTTCACAGCACTCACCATAGCACATACCCTCCCCAGTGTCCATAACCCCACCACTCTCTCCCTAGCCCCCTCCCTCTAGCTGAATATTCTTTGACCACGTACACTATTGTACTTCAAGTTTTACAACATAAAAATGAACGAATCTGGGTTTTCAGTGAATTTATATTGAATTGTAAAATCAGATATAAAATTCTAAATGCTATAAATTCTTGTAAATAATCCAAGATACCCTAAATTTTGTCAGGCTTTTGAGAACCATAAACCGCTAAGTCAATACTTCTAAAATAGACTTTACTTTTAAATGTTTATTTCTAATATTCAATTATAAAATCTTTAGTTTTTTTAGTGTAAGCCATGATTTTTATGCCTACAAATGATAAGAGAGCCATAGTATATGTTAATTATTTTGTTTATGCAACACATGATATGTAAATTTTTAAATTAAAATTGTTTATAGAATTTAATATTTGAATGCTGTGGTATGATCAGCACTGCATACTTACTTGCCTCCTCCAATCCACTGTTGTAATAACTTGGAATCACTATAAAAAAGTTGGCTGTAAATGGATTTAGCCACAACATAAAGGTAGTATCGACCATTTTTGTGACTATCTTTTTCCCGAGGATTCCAAAGTTAGCTGCTTGACAATTTGGGTCCGCCTTTTCTTCACTGTTAGTCCCAAACTGAAAACTTTTTTCCAGCCTCAAAAAGATAGCAAAGAAAGCTATTTTATCTAAAATTTTCTATTTAGTAGGCATCATTCTCCATGTTAAGCCTCCTTCTCTGACAGAATTAGTGTCCTTTTATTTTTTTATGATTCTGTTCCTCCTGTTACTATTTGTATCACATTGTATTGCACTTATTATTTACATATTCCTCTACCCCTGAGGCCCTGTGAGAACAGACACAATTTTATTCAGATTTCTAGCACCAGAGACTAAGATTCTTCCTGGGCCATAGTAGGCTCTCAATAAATATTTATTGATCAGAACTGCTTATCAATATGTTGAAGTGCTGCCCGTATATAAAATAGTGCTTACTAAGACATGTCCATGTATGTTGGATTGCCTGTTTTAGGTTTTTAATTTTTTAGATCAGGGTCAGCAAACTTTTCCATTAAAGGGCTGGGTGGTAAGTGTCGTCGACTTTATGGGCTATTCGGTGTAGGTCACAACTATTGACTGAGCTCTGCCATTGCATCCTGGAAGTGGTAAGACATGGTGTGAAAATGAAGGAGGATGGCTGTGTTCTGATAACTTTGTTTACAAAAACAGGCAGCAGCCTGGGTTTAGTCTTGCCAATCTCTGCCCTCAATCACTGTTTTGAGGGGTGGAGGAAGAGGGAATGGAAATGCCAGCCATGTAATTTTATATTGTATTGTATATACAGCCAGCCATGTATTGTAAATAATCACCCACAGTCCAAGTGTCTTATAAATGTTGGCAATGAGTATTATGATGGACATAACATTTTTGAAATATCTGTCATTATGACGAAGCCATGAGTTGTCGTGGATAGTCAGGAGTAAGAGAATGAGAAATCCTGACAAGACCTGGGTCAGGAAAGAGTATAGAGAAAAAAGAGCAAAAGCAAGTAAATGTGGCTGACAGCATGATGTATGTCAGTGCAAAACCTTTGGTAGGAGGGCTGTTAGGCAGGTTGAAGAAAAGATGAATTCTGCTTGTTTTTCATTTGGGTCAGGAGAGAAGAAACATCAAACAGCAGTGGTCCTCCAATGTTTGTGTTTGCATCTTTCCTTTTATGACGTAGGGGCTTTAGAAGTGGTCAGTTATTTTGTAGAAGTTCCTCAATTTAGATTTGTCTGGTGTTTTCTTTTATTAAATTAATATTATGCCTGATTGAAGAGGATACCAAAGAAGTCATGTGCCCTTCTGAGGGCATCATACTGGGGAGTACATGATGCTGATATGGCCGGTTACTACTCATATTAGCTTTGATCACTTGAATAAAGCAGTTTCTTTACTGTAAAGTTAGTACTTTCCTATTATAATTAGTTACTGTCTTGGGGTGATACTTTAAGGCTATGCAAATTTCCTGTTTCTCCTCAAACGGTCACCCACTAATTTTAGCACCCACTGGTAGATCTTGCCTATATAAATTATTACTGTTGTGTTTGCCTAATGGTGATTTTTGTTTCTCTCATTCCTTCTACACTTATTAATTGTAATTCTTCTGTAGAAAAGAACTGCTGTTTCCTCCTCAGTTTATTTATTCATTCATTCGGTTGTTTATTTTTTTTTAATCAATACAGACATACATATTTATTCTTATACATACATATTATTGGGTTACAATACAATACCATCAATATTTTTCTGCTCAAATTGTTCAAATGTTGGCCATTGGGAGCTCCATCTCATTAGTTTCTGTGTTCTTTGGACATGACCTCATCTTTTTGGGAGCAATTTTTGACTTTCTGGAACCTCGAGATAATCCACTTTTATCCTGCATTTTTCCTGCCCCAGACCTGGAATCAGCCACTTTTCCAGGGAGCCCTAGTTCCTTTGATTGGAGATACCTTAACAACTTGAATTCCATCATAATCTACTTAAAAATAGAAATACACACAAACTCTTGGTGGTCAGAGATTTTGTATTGTTTTTTTCCTTAGTCTTGTATTTGCATTCCAATCCACCCACAGAATTTTATCCCAATGTAATATACTTATAATCTTGAAAATATTTTATTCATCACCTTATCATGTTGACCTATAGTAAAAAATGTGAATATAAATTAAAATTATTTTTAAAATTCTCTGTGAGCATAGGCTTTAAGTATTATATATTTTCTTCTATATTGAGCTGTCACTTCAATTTTTATTAGTACAGGGTTGATCAGAACAACATAAATATATTATAACAGTTAATAGTCTATATCAGACTAAAATGTTATAATGTATCTCTTAATGAAATGGTTGTATCACAGATAAAATTAATATTAATTTAAAATTGCTAGAATGACTCAGGATTTAACATGATTTCTATTATTATTATACTCAGCTATACGTGCTAAGAAACTCTGGTAGAGATTGCTGGTGCTCATTGTCTCTTTCCTGAGCACACTGGAAGATCTCTCAGACTTTCCTGCAGTTAGGTTGGACCATGTGACTAGTCTGGCCAATGATATGTGAGTGGAAGTGCCGCTTAAGGACCCAGAAACTTAAGAGTTCTCTACTCCTTTTTCGTGCCATGGTATCACTGAAAACCCCATATTCCTGAGGTAGGGACATGCAGCCTAGATCTAGGAGTTATTGCTTGGATGTGAACTCCCCTGAAGAACCAATGGAACCATAGCAGGCTTTGCATGACCAAAAAAATTAATTTTTGAGCTTTGTTTTGAGCCATTAACATTAGGGTGTTTATTTGTTTCTATAGCATGCCCTAACCTATCCTGACTAATATAAAAACTTTCTTCATATAAATAAGTATATGGGAATGAAAGTGTGTTTGTTTTAGCAATATAATTTCATTACTTGAATTATTTTCTCATTTGTGTCCAAAGTCACAGTGATTCTACATTAAAAATCACTTTTCATCATCTGACAACTGATAATTTGATTATGTCCTTCTTGAGTTTTGCTTAAAGTAAAGAACTGGAAACAGTCAAGTTGCAAAAGGATTTGTTACCCAGTCATTAGAATGATTTACTTTGTAAATTTCCTGGAAGTAAAGTTAATAGACTTTACCAAGACTTTTCAAATGACTATTAATTATGTCTATTACTCTTTCACTCCTAGGCACCTCTTATTTATCTGATATACAAAGTAAAGTTGGGAAAAATGATATATTGTTAATGTCATTATAGTTTTGTCAATACCATTTTCCTATTAAAATGTCTTTATCTTAATAAGTGCTTTAATAATGACACTGGAGTTGCCAATTTAGTTTATTCAGGTAATGAAAAACATTCATCATAAAACTTAATAGGTAAGGCCAATTTTCATTGTCAAATCCCCGAGCAAAATACGACAAATAAATGATCAGAAAAAAATCTGATTTGGGTTTTCAATTCAATGAGCATGTTAATATTCACCTTCACTTAGAAATCTTCTGAGACAGATAAAGCACAGAGCTTTGCCTTAAGCTTTTCATTAGGATAAGGTAAGGTGTCAGGTTCTTATCAATATCTACACTTCCTTTGCTTTCACCAGAAATTTCTCCAGAAATACATTCTCTGACAATAGTTAGGAGGTGCACAAGATAGTCTTTTTTTATAAGGATTTTAATAATTAAAAAAATTTTTTAAATAAACATATAATGTATTATTAGCCCCAGGAGTACAGGTCTGTGAATCGCCAGGTTTATACACTTCGCAGCACTCACCATAGCACATATCCTCCTCAATGTCCATAACCCCACCACTCTCTCCTGACCCCCCTCCCCCCGGTCACCCTCAGTTTGTTTTGTGGCAGTAAGAGTCTCTTATGGTTTGTCTCCCTCCCGATGTCATCTTCTTTCATTTATTCTTTTCCTACCCCCAAACCCCCCATGTTGCATCTCTACTTCCTCATATCAGGGAGATCATATGATAGCTGTCTTTCTCCGATTAACTTATTTCACTAAGCATAATACCCTATAGTTCCATCCATGTTGTCGCAAATGGCAAGATTTCATTTCTTTTGATGGCTGCATAGGATTCATATATATATATATATATGCCACATCTTCTTTATCCATTCGTCTGTTGATGGACATCTAGGTTCTTTCCATAGTTTGGCTATTGTGGACATTGCTGCTATAAACATTCGGGTGTACGTGCCCCTTCGGATCACTACATTTGTATCTTTAGGGTAAATACCCAGTATGCACAAGATAGTCTTAAACAAAAAGTAGTAGTTATCATTTCTCTTGTTCCACTGTATAATGCATATTAACTTAGAATATCCTGACATGGAATTTCTCACTCATCACTTCATCCTTCATCAAAAAATGTATGAACACAGGGAAAGACATGAGGTTCTACACTGGTTTTAGAATTCTTTTTTTAAAAGAAGCTTCATTGACATCATGACTTTGAATTTTTTTCCATTTGTTTGGTGCCATGGAGAATTTTCGCAAGATAAAGCATTGTACCAAGATTTGGAGTAAAAGCCATGGTTTTTTGTTTTTGTTTTTGTTTTTTTTTTAATTTTTATTTTTTATAAACAAATTTTTATCCCCAGGGGTACATGTCTGTGAATCGCCAGGTTTACACACTTCACAGCACTAACCATAGCACATACCCTCCCCAATGTCCATTACCCCACCCCCCTTTCCTGACCCCCTCCCCCCCCGCAACCCTCAGTTTGTTTTGTGAGATTAAGAGTCACTTATGGTTTGTCTCCCTCCCAATCCCATCTTGTTTCTTAAGATAGAGATAGGCATTTGTACAAGAGAGGTGGAAAAGAAGAACCAGCATTACATTATGATCTCACACGTGTTCCCATGCATGTTAGTTCGAAGAAAGAATATATATGAAGGTTAAAGATTTTGGAAACTGAGCTCCTTAAAAAATATCCATGCCCTTCTGTTCCTTGGAAATCTTTATGTATGTACCCCTTCAGGGTATGTGTCCTTAGTATGGAGACTGTTAACTTAAAGAATGTATTTCAATAGTCCATGAAAGCTACATACTTAATCAAAGATAGGTCCCAAGTTAGCTTCTGTCATGTAGAAGTAGGAGGCCCATTGGAGGACCCCAAGGCCCTCTAAGTTGGAGGCCCTCCTATATAGGAGATGCCTGGATCTATGAATGCAAAGTCCTACTGCAAACCCACTGTCGAGAGATAAACCTTTGCTTTGTTCAGACACTGAGATTTTGGGATTGTTTGCTACAACACTTGGCCTTCCCTAATAGAGTAACTGATGATGCTAGATAGGTCTTATTACTGCAGAGGTGAAGTGGCCTTGTATAACTTAGTGTCCAGGTAGACAATTGAATGGGAGTCACAGGCAGTATACTGGGGATAGGGCAGTACCAGAGAGAGCCAGAAAGGAGCCAAATCAAAGAGAATAGACTACAGGTTGCACCAACTACAGGCTTCATATCTGATGCCAGCAAAGTTCCCAGGAGTGGGGCCAGAGAGCTACCCTCAGTGGACACAGATAACACACATTTATGGTCACCTATCACCTTCTCCCCACAGTACTATAACAACACAAGTTCTCATATATCCAACACCATTTTGAGGAGGTAGAGGAAACTCCAAAAGTCTGTTTATCTAAAGAGACCGCCTATTCAACCCTTGATAGGAAGTGGAACTTTTAACTGAAGAAGTATTTAAACCGAAAGAAGACTGTTAGAATTAGAAGAGCCCAAGATATCTTTAATTGAAAAATCCAAGATTTCCCATTACCCAGAGTCATGGATAATAACTGATTTTTTTTTTTTTTTTTGGAGATGGGCACATTAATTATATGTGGATGAGTTTGTGACCCTGATGCTTTTTTGCTTTTTATGCTAGAGTTATGAAATCTAGTTCAGATTAAAAATAGATGTGCAAAAAGTTTTTTAAAGTGCACATCTATAAATAAAACATAATATTTCAGTACTTTCTATTTCTGAAATTTCAGTAATGGGAAGAAGTGCATGATCCCGTCCATGGGGACAGATTCCCCAGAGATGTAGCTCAATACTAAATAGCAAAGTACAAAGCATTGACAAACAGAGCAGTTTCTTTCTGCAAAACCACTTTATTAATGACATACTTTGTCAAACTGTTATGTGTGACTCTTCCACTTCAATATACCTTGACTAGGAGGATAATTGATTAGCAGTTTTTACCAAGACCACTGAAAAGAATAAACTTTAATTTCACTTGACAGATTGTTAAATCGGGGTTTTATGCCACCTGGTTAGTTCAAGCCAATTATTCTTGTGAATTATAAATATATAACTGCTACATAATATAATATCTTTTAAAACATGAAGTCTCAAAACTTAAAAAAAATTATGGAAGTAGATTGTCCTAGTGTGTGAGCTACACACCAGGAGCAAAGACTACTTTTGGAAGCTGTATTAACTGTTTCAGGCCACGAAGACTCCCTTCTTAGTGTATGCTCATCAAATTCTATTTCTAATGGTGATGGCTTTTCACTTAGAGATTCACTCATACTTTCTCCCAGAGCTCCACCTTGTGACTGACTAGTGGCCACTAGTTTCAAGGCAGCTGGGTATAACAATTAAAAATGCACACTCTGGGGAGGCCTTGAGATTCTCCCAGTTCCTCTCTATCACAAGACCTTACTTAATTTTCATAACCACCTGGTATTTTCCACTTATGAATTTCTTTACTGGATTTCTCTCACTTTTCTCTCATCAGGAAATAAGTGACATAAAAACAAGTTCTCATTAATTTTTCACCCCAATACATACATCCAGTTTCTAGAATGGCACTTGGTTCTTAATAGGAATGCAAATGAGCACTTAGGTAATGGGTAAACTTTAAAATGTTGATTATGAAGTCACTTTTCCATCATGAGAAACTCGTGAAGGAAAGTCAAATCTGTGATATTTAATTTATGGACAGTGTCATGCGATTGATCATTATTTACCAACTGCACTGACTAGTCCAACACAAACAGAGATGGTTCTTAAGAACCATAGTTTAGGGGTGCCTGGGTGGCTCAGTGGGTTAAGCCTCTGCCTTCGGCTCAGGTCATGATCTCAGGGTCCTGGGATCGAGCCCCGCATCGGGCTCTCTGCTCCGCAGGGAGCCCATTTCCGCCTCCCCCTCTGCCTACCTCTCTGCCTACTTGTGATCTCTCTCTGCCAAATAAATAAATAAAATCTTAAAAAAAAAAGAAAAAAGAAAAAAGAACCATAGTTTACTAAATAGAATACCTCACATAAATTTGTTTATATAGCAAAGGTAGCTAGATTATAATTTGGAGAGTCATTTATTTAGTACTTCTCAATATATTTTCTAGTGCAGTTCTAATGGTACTGTAATTCATATCTTCATTTTTTTCCCCTTTGGATTTAAACTGTATTTTATATCTTTTAGTTGTTAGGAGAGTTATGGATTACTTTATACCTTTGGTTTTAATAAAGGCCATGAGTCTTAATGATAGTAAAACTTTAATAAATTCTTTTAAGTCTATCTATATTTTAAAATATCAAACACAGTCATCATTTAGTAATTGAAGGTTTTAGGTCACATTATGTAGTTGCTTATGCAAGTGTGTTGCTAACCAAGATCTTTCCTATTTAAAGACAGGTCATTTTTCTTCTTTAGTTTGAGAAGTCAGAACTAATAAAAACAAATTTCACCCTAAATATTAGGTTAAAGCCCAGAATGTGTGAGTTTTAAGCTTAGAAATTAGTTTTCTAAACACTGATGTTAAAATGACTGAATTAAAAAACAAACAAGAAACCTCTTAGAAGACTTTAACTTTTCATGTTGTATACAAGCATAGAGTTTTATAATTTGTTTCGCTTCCTCTCTGTTTTAATGGAATGAGTGTGAGTAAATGTCTGAATAGATCAGATTAGTTTGAAAATTCTTTTAAAATTTCAGTAGAAACATAGTAATACAAAATCCATTATTCACATCGGTTGGAGAGTCTTCAATAGGGAGTTACTTTTAAGAGTTCCTGTTTTCCGACTAGTAACCATTGTATAATTTCCCCATTTTAAGAATAGATCACAGTTTGGGGAAATGAATAAATCAACACCCATCTGATTTTGTTACAGTTCAAAACCAGTAATCAGTTTAAGAATAATTAAAATAGTGACACAGTTCAAATTATAGTGCCTCTGGTCTGTAAAGGAAAATGCGGGTGAGACTCCTCCAAAGTCTTTACTTATCATTAGGGCTGTGGCATTCTCTGAATTCATTGTTATTGGTCAGTCTTCTCAAGATCACATATGAGAATATTTTCTTCCAAATGTACTGTGCTGAAGTTGGTTGTAGGGTAGTAAGGATTCCCAAACTGTGCAAGTCTCCTGAAGATACTCCTATTGTGCTTGTATATGCAGAAGGAAAGTGTGGAAAGTGCCAGAATCACTATCAGTGTGAGTGCTACTGCAAGAGGTACAATACTCTGACTTGGTCCTGAGACAAAATGAAAAAAGGAAAAGTTCAATGACAAGGAGTTTAGATGGATACTGTCCCATAGTTACTTCCTATGTTATTATTTCTAAGAGAAATCAAAATGTTCTGTACTGTTCAAACCTACCTTTTCCTGAATGCTCCTTTACTTCATGAATATCTAAAACAAAAACAAAAGAAAAAAAACTGAGATGAAAATTTTCTTTTAATTCAGCAAAATTATGTTATTATTTATAGCAGGGCTCAGCAAACTATGGCTCATGGATCAGATCTGGTGCTTGTTTTTATAAATAATGTTTTATTGGAACTCAGCCACACTCATCCATTTATGTATTGTCTGAGGCTGCTTTCATGCTACAATGGAAGGGTGACAGGGACTATATGGCCCCAAAGCCTAAAATATTTCCTGTCTGGCCCTTTACAAGAAAATTTTGCTGACCCTTGATTTATTGTAATCATTATTATTGCTCACAAACACATACCCTGCTTTTTTTTTTTTTTAAGCTGAAAAATTTCCGTCTGGTCTCAGCAGTGTGCTGCAATAAAAATATGAATAAAATATAGTCCCTGCATGCAAGGAACTAAGTTTTGTTAAGCTCTGAGATGGAGTTTGTCCAGCTATGATAATCTCTTTAGCCCCATGCAAGGATTTTAAAATCATCACATTCTCACCTTTGCTATCTCAAGAATCTCAGGAAATGAATAATAGCTCCTCCACTCAAAAAATTAGAGGGTGCCTGTTTGAGGACTTTCTACTGTAGAAAAGTATCTCTTTCAAGTAGACTCTATCTATAAATTTGAACTCTGCTATTTTTAATCTAGGTAAAGATCCAGAGAAATATGTAGAGAATAACTCAGAGGAAGATCAGTAAGTGATCTGTGAGTGGAGGAAGTGCCTAGGTGCAGTACTTCTGCCCATTCACTCTTACAGACTTAAAAGAAACATTGTCACCAAAAGCAAAACCATATTTTTGTGATTTAAAAATAATACTGTACACTTTTTCATAATACAATTGAAAACATATATTATGTGTGTGAAGATACTTTTTAAAGAAAGACTGTAAAAGAGTTTTATCTGACAGTGGGTAGATACAGAAGAAGGCTGTAGAGTCAGAATATTTGGAACATGGTCCTTGATATAGCCCCAGCGTTTTTCTCATCTGTAAAAACGGAATATTATATCTCTTCCAGAGCCTTAGGAAGTTGCTGTGAGGGATGAAAGAGGTGTTCTTTATATTATAGGAAGATTTTGTATTATAGATTTTATATTATAGGAAGATTTACAGCCCTCTACAGACATGAGGTATTTCTGATTTGGTTTTAAAATTAAATGCTATTGATCACTTGGGCACACTAGTTATTAGGCTTAGTCATGTTTTCCACACAGAGTTGCTATCTAGGCTACTGGGGCTTGAACGTTTGTGCCAATACCTACCAGTTCTTTTCTCCTTCATTCCGCCCCAGTATCTAATTAGATCACAGAAACCTGACGATTTTTTCCTTCCTTGTGTTCCTAGTTCTATTGCTCAAACTACAACTGCCTCCCTTTACATCTGGATGAGTGTGATTCCACTGCAGGTGTCTACAGAGCACATAGGGGTTCCATGTCTTCTTCCCCATCAAGCTCAGCTCTTGAGACTCATACTCTCTGTGAATGGATCCTACATTACTGTCCAGTTTTATTCCCATCACCACCCAATGTGAGCCCTTGACTCTATCTATGCTCATTCTCAACTGCTGCCTTCAGTCATACTGGGATTTTGTCAAATATGCCTTCCCGTCTCTATTTCCTTTTCTCTTGGGACTCTAAAACCTTATCTCTTCTCAGAAACCTTCACCAGCAGCCAGGACCACACCAATTCCTCCTTCTCTGCAATACAAGTATCTAGAAATGTCATTATTATTGAAAGTACATTTCTACTGTTAATGATCATTGTTAACATCCTATCTTAGAAATCTCTGTATTGTTTGCAACTGACTAGAATTTTCTGGCTTAGATTTCTAAAGTTATTATTTATTTTTATCACCGCAAACTATGTAGCTCAGGACAAAGTTAAAATATGACTTTTGTAATATAGTATGGCTAGCAAGAGAGAATCACATCTACTTACCCATAACTAGAATACCTAAGGCCTAGATTATTTTTTCTGGGACCAAAGATGAATCTTAAAATTTCTGAGTACCAGTTGCCAGAATAAGGGTTGTTGGTTAACACTGCTAGTTCCATTTTGTTTTTAGGTTAAACTGCTTTTTTGCCCACTAACAGCTAGGGTGACCCTGGAAAGTCATAGTCTTTATAATGATTTTTTCCCCTTCGTAGTAGAGAAACAAGGAGCTGAAATGTCCTCTGACTTGTTTGATGTTGAACAAGATGATAATGTTAGACTCTATCTGAATACTCCCTGAATACTTGGATTTTCAAAGCTTTAAACGCTACAGAGGTGGGTCAACATTAGTCAGGGTAGAATCAAAATGAAGAATTACCCTCTGGCTTTACCCACCTGCTTCCATTTTGCATATAAATCCTTTTTTTTCTTGACATGGGGATAACTGCCATACTCCTTCGGCGATCCTCAGGGCAATGCACAGATGGGGTTTGACGTGATCCATCTCTGGCTTCCGAATGCCCCAGTTTGACTGATCTGTGGGAGTTCCATCAAACCACTTTATGGTTTCATCTGTGGAAAGATTGTTGACTTACTATGAATTATATGTACAAGTATCAAATATACTAAGACTGGAGTGAGCCATAAAAAGCAGCTTCTCAATGACATTGTCTCCTTATCTGATGCACGCAACTCTTAGGTACAGTCATGAACTCAGCATCACAAGGCAAGTATTAGTAAAGTTGCCTAATGAACAGCTTTCTATTTATTTTAGATATATTGTTCTAATTTAGTTCATTTAGAATATCATCTTTCTAAATGTAACAGTTTGAATTTTGAAATATTCCCTATCATTATAATCAATTTAAAGAAATAATTTTCAGTCCTAACACCTATATCATTGCAAAATAGCTCACTTTCTAAAATAATTTTACAGTGAATTTCTTTGAAAAGCAAGCCACTGGGGTACTGAAGGATGGGGGCAATGAGTCCATCCATGTGTAAGCAATAATGGGGGTGCATTGTCTGAAAGGATTTAAAACCAACAATAAGGGGCGCCTGGGTGGCTCAGTGGGTTAAGCCTCTGCCTTCGGTTCAGGTCATGATTCCGGGGTTCTGGGATAGAGCCCTGCATTGGGCTCTCTGCTCAGCAGGGAGCCTGTTTCCCTCTCTCTCTCTGCCTGCCTCTCTGCCTATTTGTGATCTCTGTCAAATAAATAAATAAAATCTTAAAAAAAAAAACAAAACTAACAATAAAAGGAACTAAAAGTTGGTCATCTTTTTATTATCACAATGGACTAGAAATTCTAAACAATGTCTGTGGTTGAAACACTCCTCCTTATCAGAGTGGACCCACCCTCCCCCTTGGCATACCACTGTAATAAGTTCTCCATACCAATTAAGATAATTTTCTTTATAAGTACTTTAAATAACCATCAATTACATAGAGAGAAGAATGTCATGCTCTCATTTGATCACAAACTCTGGTTTTTATGAGAATCAAGTAATTCTAATGGCACAATTTATCCCTGAAACATTTCTATAACTTTGTTGTGCTTTTATAACACTGAAGAATAATCTGGTATTTTCAGATAAATAGGGTTTTATTGTCTCTGACCAAGTCTGTGAACACAAGTTTCCATCCAAGAATCTTTATGATGTGAAGGTAAGTATAAGATAAACTTATTGTTTGCTTGTTTTCATTTTTGGTATCGTGGGATTATTTCAAAAGACCCAAGGGTATAGCAAAGGGTTGGCAATACTGTCTTTGGAAGAAATGGCTTTAGGATTCATGCTATTGTTTCCAAGAAGAGCTTTCTGATTTCCAGTTGCCATTTTCATCAATCTTGACCACCCACCATGTATTTATTTATGCCTTCTCCTTTTCTCTACCAAAATCACTTACTGTTACCATCAAACTGAGCATTCAACCAAACCATCTGGACAGAAGAACCAAAAGCAAAAAGCTCTTCTAGGAGAAATGAATTTTCATCCTCATCCTTGATTGTTAAAAGATTAGACCCTACAAAAGAGATAAGCAATAAATAAGCAAGCATTTGTGTTTATGTGTAATACAGTTAAAAATACAGTTCAAAAAATGTCTCCTATATCATAATTTGTAAAGTTCAGTCTTTGCAGAGTGAAAATTTCTGTTGTAAATAAGTGATTTTTGATTAAAAATTTAAAAGTTATGCCACATTTATTAAAAGACAGGTCGTACTTAAGAAGACAAAGCATAGAATGTTAATTTTAGGAAACTTTAAAAATTTATAATTCAAATGCATTCAAAAGGAACATTTTCTTGGGAACGTGTAGTATTCTGAAACATCATCTTAGGTTTTCAAATTCTATCCTGGATTTGAATTTCATAGATAAACCATCCCCAAACAAGCAAATTCAATAGTATTTATTTTTTCAATTTTTTTTTGTTGTTCCTAAAGTCACTAAATAATCAGACAAATGAAGAAAACCACATTGTTTACTGAAATGTCAAGAAAGAATGCATTTAAAGCATTTTACCATCACAAAAGAATTACCTTCCTTTTTGCAAAATTCACGAGCAGCCTCAAAACTCATACTGTTTAGGACTGTAGAAAAACTGTAGCAATTACTTTTGAATTTTATCCAGGGAATAGATGTTTCTGAGCACAACTCTGTGTGTCCAAATGGTTTTGTTTCTATGAACAAAAATCAGTGATGATTTTAGGGTGGTGACTGGGTTCATTTATTAAGATAAACACATTAAATTCTATGACAGACTAAGATAAATATGTGTAATGAGATTTTCATGATAATACTCTGAAAGAGTGGGTTTAATATATATGATTATAAAAGCAAGACTGGTTTGTCACATTTCTGGCAGAAATAATCTTTACCTACACATAACAGGGTATATTAATGCATAACTTCTTAGCCTTAGTTTGGGTGCAGCATGGGTGAGGGTGGCTGTCTTTTGTGTTTATAATTGGTATCCTAAAGGTTGGAAAAACTGGGGATGTGATTCATGGAAATACTGGAAACTGAATGAAGTCAATAAGAGGCACTTCCAAATGTATAAAATAGGTTCTGTGCAGTGCTGAATATTATAGATTTAGCAAATCATTACCTGCCAATCAACCTATGAGGGAAAATAATGCATTCAGGAAAATAACATAGGATAACAAAACATCATACATAACTAAGGAAAAATTCAGGCGGACTTTGCTTTAGTGGTCAAGCATGAGAGTCAAATGCTGAGATCCTATTTGTGTATGACTGTTGGCATGTTACCTATCCTCCTCACACTTTGGTTTATCTATAAAGAGAGAGCTAACAAGAACATCTTTCTTACATGAGAAATTTATTTAAAAAAACTTTTTTTTTCTAAGTAATCTCTACACCCAACATGGGACTCAAACTCCTGACCCTGAGATTAAGAGTTGCATGCTCTACTAACTGATCCAACCAGTGTGTCCCTACAGAAGCAGTTTAAGTAAGCTAGTGCCTGATACTTCTTAAGTACTCAATAAATGCAAGACTATTGAAAAGGGAAGGATAACTTTTATGGTGTTTTAGAAGCAGAGTTACCTTTTCCTTCATACATGCTCTGAATGCAGGTTTCCAGCCTGATTTCTCATCTCTCCTTACAGGTACCCTGTCACGCAGGCAAATCACAACACCAGCTTTGCTTTATACATGTCTAATCCTTTCTTCCTTCCATGTCTTTGCCCAAACTTTCCTGTTCAGAATGCCTCTCCATGTCCCATCAGTGTCTGACTACCTCCCATCTATTCTTCAAGGCTAGTCCCCTTAGTAATGTCATTCAAGAAGTCTTTCTACTTATTCTCAAGTGGATATGATGTGTTCTTTCCCCTGCTAACCCCCACAACACTTGCTACCTCTTTTCCATCATTTGGTAGCCCTGCCTGGTATAATAGTTATTTGTCTGAACATCACCTAATAGATCAGACCAGAGGCTTCTTGAGGGCAGATACTTCTTATTACTCTTATTCATAGCTCCTACTTAGCACAGTGCCTTGCACACAGTAGGTTCCCAGTATGTCTTTTGTTGAGTGAATAGAATTGAACCTACCAGTAGGTACATGACAAATTGCTCCTTGAAGAAATGACTCACAGGCTGTGCTACTCCAGCGCCCACTGGTGTCAGCAAAAACACAGTCACCCAAGACAGATGACTCATCATCTTTCCAAAAAGTGAAGGAAGATTTGGTTCCATCAGACCAGTCAAAATTAAGACCATTCTGTGGAGGGAAATTGAACCATCATTTCCTTGCTAGGACTGCTGGTGGCTTTGCCCACTGCTGTTTGAGCAGCCCTTACTTCACACATAGATTTATATTTCCACATCTAGACTTCTTTTTCAGGGGGTCTAGGACAGCTTGTGAATATGGCCTGACAAAAAGAAATAGAATTATCTGTCACAACAGTATCTTTTTTGGTTTTGGGAATCCTTGGTTCCCTACCACCATAATTTCCCAATAAGCAATCAGAGTGAAGTTGATCGATATCTTGTTGTTGACACCAAAACAAATTTCAGATTGATCAAAAATTCATACATGAAATTGAAAACATAAGTGCCTAAGAGAACTTGGCTAAATATTTTATCCTTTTGGTGTGGGGAAAATTTTTCAAGTCTGATACAAAATCCAGAGGCCATAATGCAAAAATGACTACATGAAGTTAAAACATTCTGTAATGCAAAAATACAATAAACAAACATAAAACACCATTCTCTCACCTATCCCCATGGCAAGCATTAAAATTTTGACAATACCCAGTATTGATAAGGATATGAAAAAATGACATCATAGTTGTTGGCATGTAAGTCAATACAAACTTTTGGTGGGCAATATGGCACTATCTCTTAAAATTTAAAGTGTGCTTAGCAATTTCACTTCTAGAAATTTATCCAACTTGCAAAAAGATGTTTGTGTTATTGTAGTTGTGAAAAACTGCAAAAACCCCCCAAATTCCTATTTAGGGGAGAATGATATGGTATATCTTTACGTGGTGCTGTCCCAAAGAATGTGTTAGATTTTTATGTGCTGACATGGAAAGCTGTACCGGGTATATTAAACAAAAAGCAAGTTTAAGGACAGAACATGTACCTCATTTGTACTTAAAAAATGATATAGATATTCATTCACTATGTATATATATGTGCATATGGAAAAAATTTGTAAATTATGCACAAGAAACTGTTTACAAGTGACTCTCTTTGGGGAGTAGAACCAGAGGTTGGGATAGAATAGATAGATTTTACTTTTCATTACTTTGACACATAATACTTTTACTTAAAAAAAAAAGAGAGAGAAAACTAAAAATGTCTTCCTTTCCAAAATACATCCCTAGAGGGAGAGAAAACCTACATGTTAAATTCCAAGGGGGTACTGAATTAATTAATAATCACATTTCTAGGCAGGAAGTATGATCTACTTTTCTTGGGGATTTCTTAAATGCAACAAATTACTCAAATGCAGGCACTTGAGTTTAAGATGTGTTCCATTGCCCACATGAGGCAGGATCCCCAGATGCTCAGAAACTTTCAGAGAACCTTTGAAGGACATTACTTCCCAGAAATTAGGCAAGTGGATGTAAACTCTTAAAAAGGTGTATACCTATAATTTGTAGTCATGGGTTCTTCATAAGGTTGGTTATGAATATAGTTATTCTATAAAATATAACTATTCTATAACATATATATATGTAATAAATATAACTGTAATTCTATAAAATATAGTTATTCTATAAACCAATTACTTAAATGTCACATTTACCATAGTTTCTGGGAATTTTTTTTGGTGTTAATTTCAGTGGCCATATGACTAAGGAAGTAGATATGAAACTTACTTATGCAGGGATGTTCCAAGGAATTTAAGATACCTACATCTGCAGTGAATAGTCCAATCCAATGCGCATGTCCTATCCTGTTGAGAATAACAGTGAGGAAGGACTGGTGATACTGATCTGTAATGCTGGCCAATTCTGTTCCATGCATTAGGCAGGCTTTTATTGCTGTATACCAAGTTATATTTGCATTAATTATTTTATAAGTTCTGTTCCCATATTCCAAGATATTGGGGATTGTATACATATCAGATGTATTTACACTGTGTCCAGAGGTATCTAGAACAAGAACAACAAAAGTCATTTTTAGCATCTGGTTGAGAAAGGGGGAGGCAAAGCTTAGTTTGGATCCCTGTCATAATGGCCCATTCTGTGGTTAACATCAGAGTTTTCCTTCCCATAACTATTTCAAAATGAGGATAATACCTGAAAGCATACGTGATGCTTAAGAATGAGAACAGTTAGGAAATTTAATGCATGAGTGTCTTTAAAAGTATACACATATAGTTAACCATTTCTAGATTTTCTATTTTTTTATTGTCGTTTTTTAAACTGACTACTTTTTGATGGAACTGATCTCCTTAGTCAGGTTTTACCTCACTACCTACACCCGGCCTAACACATACTGCTCTGGCAGAACTTAATACTTACTAAGAGAATATTGACATATATTATGTCATCATATACAATGTTGCAAATATAATTTTACAAGTATATATTATCAAATACCACCCTTTATTAAATTTGAGATAGTATGATAGTTGTTATCATGTTTAATGTTTACAAGTATACAGTCTAAAAATAAGTTTAAAAATTACATTAATAAACACTTAAAATATACACAGTTCCACAAAGACTTACTATTAATATGTCACCTGTCAGAGTCAAGATTTACAAATTAAAAGGCAAGGTTTTCCCAGACATGATCAGTGGTGCTTTCTTTTTCATGAGTGACAGATTATGTGACAGTGAAGCCTGTGTTTTTACATGCAAGGTATTTCCTCTTTAATATGTGGACTTGCCTTTTTGTTCTATACTATATTATGTACTAGGATAGGCTAATTTTAGAAAATCCTAAACAAGGTAAGAATTTCTGAACTGCCTGATCCAAAGTAGCTGGGATATTTCCCAGCTGGTTTTTTTACATGTGGGGTTGAAAAAGAGCATGATGAGGTGTGGATAAGATGGATGACCTGAAAATCAATCCTAGTCCTGACTACACAGGGCTAAGTGACCTTGGGAAAATATGTCATCCCTCTGAACCTCAAATTTCTGTTCTGTAAGAGATGAATAAGTCCTTCCTTAGAGGGGTGTGGGTAGAATTCAGAGATAACCATATAGGGCACTTATTGGAACTCAGTATTTGGAGCATAGTACTTGGAACACAACAGGTGCTCAGTAAATGTTGGTCCTTTATGCCAAGTAAAAATGGCAAAATGGGAATTTGACTTTTACCTGAAAATGTGACCTCAACATAATAGTAGTACATTTTGTAAAACCAAAGTGAAATTAACCTATTTACCAACCAAATTGCAGAGTACATGTTTTTACCTGTTTATTCTTTACTAGAGGTCTGTTTGGAAGCCTATGTACCAAATCTAAAGTTATTATTTTTTTAACCCAGTATAGCGATGTGCTGGGTGTCTCAGTTGGTTAAGTGGCTGCCTTCAGCTTAGGTCATGATCTCAGGGTCCTGGGATTAAGTCCCACACTGGGATCCTTGCTCAGTGGGGAGTCTGCTTCTCCCTATGCCTGCTGGTACCTCTGCTTGTGCTCTCTCTCTCTCTCTGACAAATAAATAAAATCCTAAAAAATAAAAAATGCTTAAAAACCCAGTATAATACCATAGTAGATTTTTTTTTTTTTTTTTTTTATTTGTCAGAGAGAGAGGGAGAGAGAGTGAGCGAGCATAGGCAGAGTGGCAGGCAGAGGCAGAAGCAAGCTCCCTGCCGAGCAAGGAGCCCGATGTGGGACTCGATCCTAGGACGCTGGGATCATAACCTGAACCGAAGGCAGCTGCTTAACCAACTGAGCCACCCAGGCGTCCCTACCATAGTAGATTTTTAAAAATGATAATAATTAGTAAGATTAAGGTAACTGAAGTTTCTCATATATGTGGCCTAAATACCAATTCAACTGTTTTCCCCATTATATATCTGTATTTTCACACATATAGAATTCTCTCATTGTAATTGATTTCATCAAACTTTAAAATATAGTGATCTTGAACAACATAATTTTGTCATCCATTGACCTAAAAAAGAAATATCTATTTCTTTTTTTTTTTTTTTTTTTTTTGGGAAACCAAGTCCCAAATTGGGGCTCTTGACTTTGTCCTTCTCTCCCTGTTACGTAAAAATATTTATCTTTCATGCAGTTAGACTTTAGGTTCTAAGTCCAATGTAAGCACATATTTATATGGCAAATAAAGAAGCAGAGCAGTATTTGGGCATTTACTGTAGGGTACAAAAATTTATGTAGTTAAATAATATTTTTAAATAATAATAGAAATAACTGTCATTTGTTAATATGCTGGCACCTTGGTAAGCATTGTGTATGTGTGTGTATATATATATATATAGAGAGAGAGAGAGAGAGACTGTAAGATAGTAATTATCCCACTTGACAGATGCGGAAATCAAGTTCAGAGATGATAAGAAACTTCACTGACAGCTATGTACATAGGTGAAGAAGGAACTCATGTGGAGTGTGAGCTCCAATGCCTATGCTCTCAACCACAGCTACTTTATATTATGTCCAAAGAACATATACATTGTTAGTCCCAAAAATGTCAGAGAGAGAAAGTAGTCAGAGTTTAAAGAAGTGGAAAACTTAAAGCAGAGATCAACATCAAGGTCATAGAATAGAATCATTGTCTTTAACTGAGAGACCTTGAATATGTTATTCACTTTTTCTAAGCCTCAACTTTCTCATCTGTAAAATGGGGAGACTTTTACCTACCTTTTTGCCTTAATGCTTCTGAAGCCAAGGCACAGTGGCAGGTATATCACAAGTGTGTAAGTGCATGGTATATTGATATTTCTTTCCGTATAAGACTCTACTCTTCTCATAATACTCTTTCTTTCTTTCTTTCTTTCTTTCTTTTTTTTTAAAGATTTTATTTATTTATTTGACAGACAGAGACCACAAGTAGGAAAGAGAGGCAGGCAGGGAGAGAGAGGAGGAAGCAGGCTCTCCACAGAGTAGAGAGCCCGATATGGGGCTCGATCCCAGGACCCTGGGATCATGACCTGAGCCGAAGGCAGTGGCTTTAACCCACTGAGTCACCCAGGTGCCCCCGTAACACTCTTTCTATAACTGACTGGGTATCTTCTTTCAGTTCCTGACTATTACTATGTTTAAGTGATAACTGTGAATTAGGAAACGGGGCTTCCCTGCAAATGCCTTTCTGGGGGTGATACTAAGTGCATTAAAGATTTCACATGCATGTAACACTAAGAGATATAATTAATATTTCAAGTAAATATATATACAACAGTCTGCCCGGAGTTCCATCCAGCTCCTGCCACAAACTATGGTCTTCTAGAGTAGCATGGTACAGGGAAGCCTTGCATTTGGTGAAACATGAGATACGAGCTATTGTTGTTGTTCTTGTTGTTTTTATTTTTATTACTCAGGTCACTTATAGTGCATCTGCCTTGATCATCAACCCTCCTGACTATGTGTAATAGTATGGTATTTGTATTTCACACCAAAATTCACTGGGGGTTCTGATCATCAGCTCTAGAAACATGTTATATGCCATATTTAGCCTAACATTTTAGGTCAATGGATGGCAATTTGGCCACCAGCATTTTTAGGTTTCCAAGAAAGCAGGAAATATTTATTTATTTCTCTGATTCTTTTCCAACATCTTAATGTCTTTTTCATTACCCAAATATACCCATAAACCCAGAACAAAGCAGTAAAGCCTTTTACTATGGCCAATATGGATGCATAAATGTGGTCATCTCTCAAGTGGTCTCTGTAGTCTGTAGAACCCCACTAAAGGGTATAATCCTGGGGGTAGTGGAGATTAAATGAGTGACTATATGTAAAACTCAAAAAGTAAGTGCCAGACACTGCAGTCATATACTATGTAAAACAAATATGGAAGAGAAGAGTGGGGCATAGAGATGAAAGGAATAAAAAGCAACTGTTTCTTACCCTGCATTTTTTCACAAACAAACCCATGACCTTCTTTTCCACAGTCTTCAAAATACCATTTTCCAGTGAAATGAAAATTAGGATTACTTGATAGCAAGGCACAGAGAGGAATATGTTTTTGAACTTCAGTAGTGTTATGACTTGGAATCTGTTAAAAAAATGGTAACATATAGCATTATTATAACACATTTTTATTAAGGACAATTTAAAAAATTCAAACACTATTATTGCTTTATTTGCATTTAGCAAACCTGGTCACAGATCACTTCATAACCTACAAAATAAATAATTATTGTGATAGTAATTACATTAATGGAACACATGAAAATGATATGTAATTACATTATTAAGATTAATATATTAATAACAGACTTATAAAAATTATGCCTGTAAAGTATAAGAAGTAAAAAAACACTCTAGTATCAAATAGGATCTCTTGCTAAACAATTTCTAAAAAATAAATATGAAAACTTACATTTATTACATCAAATGGAGACCAGTTAGAGTATGCCACAGGCTTTCCATTTATCCATTTTTCATAATTATCATTTTGTAACCCTATCCACACATTAGTGGTCTGGCCAAAAAGATTCATAGTAATGAAAGCTGAAAAATATGAATACATTATCAAATTTAATACCATATAAACCATTTGGGTAATCATTGAATTCTGTTTATAGCTGTGATTTTAAATGACAGCAAAACTTAATTACCAATCAAGTATAGGAATTTGTTACTTTGTTCTTACTAAGGTAATACAGTCTCTTTCACTTCTTTTCAGTTTAATCTGACACACATCAGCTGGCTAAACCTGGGATTTCATCGTATCATTAACAAAACTATTTCCAGTGTTCATTCAGTGACTTTCTAAACAAAAGAGGATTTATCTACTATATTTAAACTGAAGTATACAATTGCCTAAATACCAAATACAAGCGTACAGGTAAATCTAAAGGGATCTAAGAAGTATATCATGCAATTATAAAAGAATATACCTCAGATTATTTTAGCCATTTTGAAATAAAGATCATAAATATGTCCTTATTTTTTTCCACTGCTACTGGGGAGACAAAAGCTTCCAAAAATCAGCAGTTTATAAGCAATGCAATGTACTTTTACAGACGTCATGATTTAAGCCTTATAGGTTAAACTGAAAATTTATGTGTCATCAGTAATATAATATTTAAAAAGTGGATTTGGAAATATTAGTATTTGGGGGAACATTTAAATAAATATTTGAATAAAAATGGTTATTTTTGCATGATTGAACATTGAGTACTCTACCTTGCTCCACCTCATTTTCAATGGCGACTAGTGTTCCCCCTTCTTCAACACAAAAATCTTGAGCGGATGTCCAGTTCTTCCAATCACTTGGGTCTTTGGGGATTTTCACCAAAAGGCACTTTTGAAAAACATCAAAAAAAGTATTCATTTCCATATTTTTCTAAAAGAGTTAAAAACCTCTCAAAAGACACTGAGGATCAATCTTTAGAATTCTTTATAATTTTCTGTAGCAGAAATGACTCATTTTTTCTTTGAGCTGCTCCAAAGGTATGTAAGTAAAACAGAGGACCAGCTTTTAGGGTAAGTCAATATTTGCATGCATTTCTATCCAGCAGGAACAGAAGCAACGATGTGTTTTGTTATGCAGGATATCAGAACAATGTCTTCTGCTCACTAAAAAATAGTATTCCTTTTAAAAAGGAGCCAGTCTGATTGCAAAATGTATAGTGATAGACTTAATTTTTTAAAAATTTGGAGGTAGCAATTAACAGCTTAGTTCAATTTTATTTACAAAACACTTCCTCACTTTAAATAGGAGAGGAATACTAGGGAATCAAACCACATCAGGTATTTAAATTCATTAATTCCTATAGCTGTGTGGTTTGTAAGTCCACAAGGAAGAGCTAGGAAAGAAAAAAAACGAGCACAGTTGGAAGGGAAGCCAGAAGGAAACCTAGGACAGAGAAACAGAAAGGAGGGTGGCCAATAGTGTCAATGGAACATAAAAAGAAGGCTGTGGGATTTGGCAGTGAGAATTGTTACTCATGAGACAATCATGTCTGTAGCATGGCAGGGTTCGTCATTATGGGGTGAGAAGTGGAACAGTAACTACTGGACAGGTCAGAGAGGGTCAGTGAAATTTAAACTTGTTAATAGGGCCAGGTGGCATTGGGGGAGAGGGAGAGAGAGAAAAGAAAGGCAATAGGAGATCAGGCAAAGTTCCAGAGAAGTCAGGAGAGAAGGTATACAAAGGATATTCCATGTGGACTATTGTCTTATCAATGAACGCAGGCAAACCCAGTCATTGATAAGTTAGATCTCAAGATTTCACCACTAAGAAAACTCCAGTTACAAGATAATTATAGGCTAGTGTGGAAGCCCACACTTTAGAGAGCATCATTCCCCATCCTCCTTTGGAAAGACATCTTTCCTCATCCTTTAATTTCTATATTTCAGTCCTCCAATCCTTCCCTATCATCATAAACTCCCTAAATAGCAGAGAGACTCACTCTTCTTTGAACATCACAACAAAGAAGTTCCCCAGTAAATATTTATGGAACATAATAAAAGCCAAC
Source organism: Mellivora capensis (assembly GCA_004024625.1). Classification (NCBI taxonomy): domain Eukaryota; kingdom Metazoa; phylum Chordata; class Mammalia; order Carnivora; family Mustelidae; genus Mellivora; species Mellivora capensis. Next base: position 27,750 of record PISX010002689.1, on the reverse strand, counting down.
AGTCCCCTAAGTAGTTGTCAAATGACATTCTCAGGTATTCTAGATTTAGTCCAGTGATTCTCAAAGGGGAGCATTCAGTAATGTCTGGAGACATTTTTGGTTGTCACAGCTCAAGGGGGGAGCTTTGCTATTGGTGGGTAGAGTATAGGGATGCTGCTAAACATTCTATAATGCACAGGTCAGTCCCCTTATAACAAAGACCTATCCAGCTCCAAATGTCAGTAGTGCCCAGGTAGTTCTTTTCAGAACATAATCCTGATCATGTCACGCTTCATTTTAAAACTATTAGGGATTTTACATATATACATATATACATACATACTGAATAAAAATATTAAGGATTGTCTATTGTTTTCAGGATAAAAACCAGAAACACTGATGTAGCCTGGATTACCAACTAACAGAAGTACATTTCCAATTCTTCTGGTCCTTTTTACCTTGTTTGCTTCACAAAGAAAGGGAATTGGCTTTAAAGGATTTTAGTTTTATAACAACTATTCCTTTATCTATTTCCTTTCATTTTGTCTCTTTTCTCTAATTACAAAGTCCAAAGAGAGGCACATACTAATTATTAGGCAGTCTTATCATTTAATGTGAATTCACCTTGTGTTCAGATAGTCACACTAAAGAACCATTCATAAATACCAGTGAACCTCATTGGTTCAGTTAGCTCAATAAATCTTTCCAGAAAACACACACACATGCTCCCCTACCCTACCCTCTTACTCCTCATCCCCCCATGTTTGCCTCAGCCACGATTTACTAGCTTGACTATTTCCTGTCACCACAACTTCATTATTTCTAAAAAACAAACAAACAAAACCCAAATCATATTTACTAACAGAGTTTGAAATGGTGTCATTAGTAATTAAAGCAAAGCAGTAAGATGAAGTACAGCATTCTTAATTTTAAATTGTTTATTTACTAATTAATTTGCAAAATGTGATCAAGTTTAATGCATCTCTTACTATCACTGTGAATTAAGGATAGCCTACTGTATTGCAAACAAGTTTCGATCATAAAATTCTTGTTTTTAATTTCAAAGTCATTTCCAGTTCAAAATTTGAGAGTGGAATTCTGTTCCCCCAAACTTGGTCCTTTTCCAGTGTTCTTACTGATGTTGACTGGCAAAGTCAGCCATGTATTTATATAAGCTTGAAAACTGGGAATCTCCTTGTCTTCCCACTCCATCCACTTTTCAATTACCACTTAGACATACATCCCATTTCTCAGAGTCTTCCCCCATTCTTCACATTGCTGCCACGTCACAGTCTCTGCCTTCACTATCTTAGCCCAAACTACTACTCACTTGCCTGGATTATTACAGTAGCTTCCCAACCGCTCTTAAAACCTTCCTCATCCTTGCCTTCCTCACATCTGTCTTTGCTATTGCAGCATGAGTGATTCTTTTCAAAACTCAGTCCTGGTGTGTCCTTCTTTAGTTAAAACCCTTGAAGGGCTTCCTATTGTTCTTAGGATAAAAACAGAAACTCTTTTTCATTTCACTTTTCACATTCTAGTTCTGTATGCTTCTTTTAGTTTCTTCAATAGGTCCATTCCCTCTCACCACAGGATTTTAGCACACCCTGTACTTCCCTGCTTTTAATGTTTCCCGTCCTTCTGACCACTTCAGTCAGGTTCTTCTGTTAAAAACTTTTAGAGAACTATGTACCTCCACTTCATCGCATGTGTTACAGTTATAGAGTTACACTCCTGATTGGTTTGCTAATGTTTGTTCCCCCTCTAGTCTGTAAGCTACAAAAGAGAAGCGATTCTGTTTGTTTTTCCTTACCATCAAATTATCAATATCCAACATAGTTAAATGGATGAATGAATAAAGTGCTGATAATGTGAATACTTTTCTTTAGAAAAGAGGAGAGTACCTTTTAAAGGAAAAGCTATGTTGTGCATGAAATCAAATTTTGGCTAATTCCAAACTAGATGTACAAAGCAGGCATTAGCACTCAGTTCAGATCCTGTATAAAAAATATGTGAACGGGACACCTGGGTGGCTCAGTCAGTTAAGCGTCAGCCTTCCACTCTGGTCATGATCACAGAGTCCCAGGACTAAGCCCTGCATTGGGCTCCTTGCTCAGCGGGGAGTCTGCTTCTCCCTGCTCTTCCCCCACAGCCCTGCTCCTGTTCTTTCTCTCTCCCTCACTCACTCTCTCTCAAATAAATAAATAAATAAATAAATCTTTAAAAAATATGTGAGTAGAAGCATAACAGTTAACCTACTATACACACAAGCACATGCACACTTAGAATTTTTTCTGCTTACAGCTCTGCTGTGACAAGTGTCTTAGATGACTCACTCTTAGGGGTAATGCCAGGTTAAGACTTATATATTATCAAACATAGAGGAAATAATTGATGAAACATTAGAAAAGATGCTTAACTTCTGGTAGCTGAGTTTTAAAACTCTTAAAGGTGGATACTTAGTCAACCAACTAGGATTTTTTTCTTAGAAAAAAAAAGCCAAAAAATTATTCCCAGGAAAATGACAAGCAAGAAACAAAATTTAGTGGGACATACCATACTGATGCTCATTCCGAACTGTGACATGAAAAATGTATCATTGCTACCTCCCAGTTTTCCTTCTGTAACTTTGTTGATCTAGGAAGCCATCCCCACGGGGCTCTCCTTCTTTCCATTTTCAATCTTCCTATTACCAGTTTTTCTAATGATCTGATAAGCCCACTTATTCCAAGGTATAGATGACAGATGAGGCAATCTCAGAAATATTGCCCTTAAAAAAAATAGTCAAGGCAAAGGTGTGAGACTCAAATGGTGGGATTTTAGCCATCTTAAGGCAGGGGAAGGCCCGGTGGGTGAGGATACTTGGGGACCCTGAAATCTCACCCTGGGAAAGATCTCTTTTTTTCAGGTAGTCTGCTGTGACAGTATTTCATAGTCAAATCCTCTGAATGATTCAAAGACTAAGTTGTACAACTGTTGCATTGCTGGGCAAATATTGGCTGTCCATTTGAATAACTGAGGGAGCTTTTAAAAAACACTGATATGTAGATCCAATGCAGATTAATTAAATCAGAATCCTTAGGATGTCCCTGCACCTTGACATTTTTAAAAAGCTCACAGGCTGATTCTAAATATTTGATCAGGGCTATGAACCACTAATCTAGCTGTTAGTTATCAATAAAGATTTTTTAAAAGTTTGAGCTACACAAGGATTTTTAATCCTGCTCCAGATTAAAAATCTGCTTCAGAAGAAGAAAGACTTCAGAAAGTCTTTCTCCTCTCATGTGTGTTTGTGCTTTACTCATGCCCCTTTGTATTCCTTTCAAAGGAGGCATTCACTTGCTCTCCTGCCCTGAGTGTGCTCCACCATCACTGCTACCATGCCTCTACACATACATACTCAGTATGCTTACACAAGAGAAAACATGGACTGGAGTTCAGCTGTGCAGATGAAGAAGTTTGGGGAGAGGATAATAACCAAGTCCTAAACCAAAAACAACCATTGAGGGTTTCTGAGAATTATTTCTCTAATGCCAAGAATTTAATTTGCTATGAATTTCCTTAAAATATCCTCTTTTATACCTGGGAGAAGTTGTGATTGGTAACTAAAACAGTTGTGTTCATACTTTGGGATTGCTCTGTCTGTAGCAAAAGTGTGATTTTGAAACAAGCTAGGCATTCCTTTGTGGCTTTTCCATATAGAGCACTCTAGGATGCATCTGTTCTAATAGTCGCAAGGTACAAAAATTAACTGAAAATAAACCAAAACCTTAATATAAGAGCTAAAACTGTAAACCTCTTAGAAGAAACATAAGAAGTAAAATTTTATGACCTTAGGTTTGGCAACCTTTCCTTAGATATGGCACCAAAAGCATGAATAACAAAAGAAAAATTAGATAAATTGGACTTCATTAAAATTAAAACTTCTGGGGGCGCCTGGGTGGCTCAGTGGGTTAAGCCTCTGCCTTCAGCTCAGGTCATGAACTCAGGGTCCTGGGATGGAGCCCCGCAAAGGGTTCTCTGCTCAGCGAGGTGCCTGCTTCCCCCTCTCTCTCCGCCTGCCTCTCTGCCTACTTGTGATCTCTCTCTCTCTCAAATAAGTAAATAAAATAAAATAAATTAATTTAAACTTCTGTGCATCACAGGACATTAGAAGAGGCAATCTAAAGAACGGGAGAAAATGCTTGCAAAACATGTATCTGATAGGAGCTTAATATCTAGAATATATAAAGAACTCCTACAACTCAACAATAAAAAGACAAATGACCCAAATAAAACTGGGCAAAGGACTTGAACAGACATTTTTCCAAAGATAGTTATATAAGTGGCCAATAAGCACATGAAAAGATACTCAGTATCATTAGCCATTAGGGAAGTCTAAATCAAACCATAATGACATAACACTAGACATGCACTAAGATGGCAATAATAAAAAAGATAATAACAAGTGTTGAAGTGTTGTTAAAGATGTGGAGAAGGGGCACCTGAGTGGCTCAGTCTGTTAGGTGCTGCCTTCGGCTTTGGTTGTGATCCCAGGGCCCTGGGATTGAGCCCCGAGCCGGATACCTGCTCAGTGGGGAAGTCTGTTTCTCCCTCTGCCCTTCCCCCTGCTTACATTCTCTCTCTCTCCCTCTCTCTCTCAAATAAATAAATAAATGAATAAAATCTTAAAAAAAAAGATGTGGAGAAATTGCTAGCATACCCTGCTGGTAGGCTTGTAAAATGGTTTAACCATATGAAAAACAGTTTATTGGTACCTCAAAAAGTTAAACATAGAATTGGTATATGATATAGCAATTCCATTCTTAGATATATGCCCCAAAGAAGTGAAAACAGGGACTCCACTACATATCTGTATGCCACTATTCACTGTAGATTTATTCACCATAACCAGAAAGTAGAAACAACCCAAGTCCATCAACAGATGAAAGGAAAAACAAAATATGACATGGAATATTATTCAGTCATAAAGAGGGATGGAGTTCTGATACATGCTATTAATATGGATAATTTTGAAAACATTATGCAGAGTGAAATAAGCCAGAAACAAAAGGACAAATATTGTATGAATTCACTTATATGAAATATCTAGAGAGGCAAATTCACAGAGATAGGAAACAGATTAGAACTCATCATGGGCTGGAGAGAGGGGGATTGGGAGTTATTGCTTAATAGTACAAAGTTTCTGTTTAGGATGATGATAAATTTGGGAAATAAAGAGGATGGTTGAACAACAGTGTGAATATAATTAATACCATTGAACTGTACACTTAAAAATTGTTAAAATGGCATACTTTGTTTTAAATATATGCTACCACAGTAGAATAGCTTAAGAAAGAACTAATTGTCAAAGATTTTAATTCAAAACTTAGTAATACTCAGTGTTCTGTTGAATACTTGCTACATTTTATATATTGAAATGTATACCTGATAGATTTTATAGTTTGGGAAAATAGGAATCAGACAGAAAATATTAACTATTAAAAATGTATCTCAATACCATAAAGTTTTAGAAAACAATTATATTTTAGAAGATAAATCAAGTGCCAACAGATTGTGTCATGGGGCTAATTCTTAAATTCTCATATGAAATGACAACTGTAGGAAAGAGACAAGAATACCAGACTCAAGGTCAGAAAACCTGAAGCTGATTCTCAACCTGACACTCATTTGCTGTGAAGTTTCAGAAAATGCACACTAGTCTTGGTCTTCTTATATATAAGAGGGGATAACAATTCTGTGTATTTAAACAATTAAATAAAATAAGATATCTATCTATCTATCTATCTATCTATCTATCTATATAAAATCACCCAGAAAAACTCTTAGCCACAAGGTGGAAGAAACCCAAATGTTCATCAATGGGGGAGTAGAAAAACAAAATATGGTATTTACATATAGTGGAATATTACTCAGTCTCAAAAAGGAAGGAAATTCTGACATTATGCTCTAACATGGATGAACTTGGGGACAATCTGCTTAGTGAAATAAACCAGTCACAAAAAGATAAATAATGTCTTATCTATAGTATCTAAAGTAGTTACATTACTAGGAAAGAAGGTAGAATGGTGGTTGCCAGGGACTGGGGGAGGGGGAATGGAGGGTTATTGTTTATTGGATTTAGGGTTTCAGTTTTACAAGATGAAAAAGGTCTGCAGATTCATTGCATAACAATGTGAATATACTTAGCACTATTGCACTATACACTTAAAAATGGTTAAGATGGTAAACTCTATATTATGTGAATATTACCACAATTTATTTATTTATTTATTTATTTTGAAAGTCAAAAAAATATGGAACGCTTCACGAATTTGCGTGTCATCCTTGCGCAGGGGCCATGCTAATCTTCTCTGTATCGTTTCAATTTTAGTATATGTGCTGCCGAAGCGAGCACTATTACCACAATTTAAAAAAGTCAATGCCAAACATGTATTAGGTGCTCAACAAATGCATGTAAAATCCAAATGGCTCCATATCACAAATTAACAATGAGAAGAAGTTCACGAAGAAGAAAAGGCTCTGCCAAATGTAACTGAATATATAGATTGAAAACCGTCCATAGTCAAAGAGCAATTTCTTATTTGCATATTAAATTATGACACGGTTTGGGTTTTTCCATTATCAAAGAATGAAATATTTATAATTTGGGATGCATTTTAATTACTTTCACCTAAGGCCTATAAATTTATTTTATTATAAAACATAAGGAGTGGAGGGAAAGTTTTCACCTTAATTGGAGGTAGTATCAGAAATAATAAATCTGGTTTACAATATCCCCATTGGCAATTAAAAAAAAATTTCAATACTGCGTAGAAGCACCAGCTTTATGAGGCTCAAGATGACATTGACTGAGTTATGTTATTAGTGGGTCAATTCACAAGGCGGGGTGGAGCTCGTGCCTGCTCCAGGCAGGGAAGACACAAAAGAAGAAGATGGAGACCATACCCTCTGGAGTTGACAGCTCATTTGGGGGCAGGGCCTAGTTACACAGGCTCGCATGCATCAGGCCTAAAGAAACAGTCACACAGCACAATGAATGACTGTGTCAATAGCAAAAACTAAGTATACAAATGAAGGGTGGTGCCAGGCTGTTTCCTTATTCCTAGAGGTTTGCTCCTACCTACACTGAAAACTCTATCTTGAAAGTTGTGACCAAAAAAATTTCCAGGTCCTAATGGACAGCTCGTGGTTTTTCAAAGCCACACCCACTCTTTGATTATGTTCTAAAACAAACATCTACAAAACAGAAACAAAGGCAACATTTTGAAAAAGAATTTACCTTATAGTTAAAATATAGCCATCCTCTGGGACATATTCCGTGTTGTTTTGGGATATCTTCCTCTTTCTCTATGATCCAAACCTTCTTTCGCTTACAGATGCCAGGCATAGAAATGGAACACTCTTCAGTGCCCCATAGTCCTAGAAAGAGTGAATGGGTTAGAAATGACATGGAACAATGCTGGCTCTTAGTAGGCGTTCTTTATCACATTTTTATGACTGCTGATGGTTTATCATAATTTCTTTAATCTAGATATTCAACTAAACTGCTAATGGTAGAGTTCTCTAACAATAAGAACAAACTGGGCAGGGTGCTAAATCAGTAAATCTAATTCAAGAATGTAGAATACTACAGTTGAAATCACAGAACTGATTAAAATTCTGAGAATATTTCGTTTGATTAACAAAAGAATGCAGAGTAATATTTTTGTTTTAAAATATTCAACTTCAATATAAGGAGAAAAAAGATTCTAAAACAATGGTCATTTCTAATTTATAATTATTTAGAAAATACACAGTTTTGAAAAATTAACTCAGTAACTTCTAAGAAAGAAGCAGTTTTTGACACTGACCCTTAAAAAAAAAAAAGGCACACATAGACATGCCCTCAGGAAGATATATCCCAAAGTCCTTAGCCTCATGGAAAATGCATTTTAATTTAGAAGAGCTATATTTTCACAGTAAAGGTTATAGAATGCATTTCATTAGCATTCAAGTTATAAATCCCAGAATAGGGCAAGGATGCATGTAAATTGCAAAGGCAGTTTCAGTTTTCTAGTGTGAGGGATATAAGCCAAAAAATGTTGGCATTTTGAAGGAGGGGCTGGAATGCTATTTTTAATGTAAAGTAGCTTCTAGTCTTCCAGAATCACAAAACAGCCTTTCTGTAGGCTGTTGTGACACCTGCTGGCAAAAGAGAGCTGATTAACAACGTGGTTTTTCCCTTTCCCTGCAGATACCCTTACACCAAGGATTGCTTTCCAATTTATCCCTCTCCTGATTTGGGGCACAGGTTCCTTATGAATCCATTAAAGGTCAGGAACATAATTACCTTCTATAGGCTAGAAAGAGTGGGATAGATAACACTGTACTGATGAACTGAATTCAATTTAAAAACCCATCTTAAAGGTACATGTATTTCTAAATACAGCCTGGAAGTCGTTGGTGTTCTATGGCAAAAGCAGTTAGTGCCAGGTATTAAAAAAATACTGAACTCAATGAAAATTTTTCTTAAACGGGAAAGTGGGAGGAAATTCCAAGGGGTTAAAGTTCTAGCCAATTATAAGTGAATCATTAAGAAGAGATTTTTTAAATGGGCCCATATTGAAATTTTTTAGAGGCTAGTATCTGTCAGGCATATTTTTGACCAGTTTCGTTGGGTCTATTTCTGGTGCTGTTTTGGTGCATGAGGAATGACTTATCTGGTTGTAATTCATTTTCAAGAACATGAAAGCTGGAATTAACTGTAGGCATGGCCATCCTTAACACTTAAGACTAATGAAACTCATCACATTCAATTAAAAAGCAAGCTAGCCAAACAAAACCTTCTCACTGAACTAATGCAACGAAAAGGAGACTTTAAGCCTTCTGAAAATTATCAGTTTGTATTATAAACCCAAAAAGGGATAAATAAAATCACCTGTTATGGATGAAATGAAGTTGCATCTCTGGCTCTGGTTATTCATATATCCTTCTCCTCCTTTGTTCCAGTTCTGATATATTACTGGCACTCTATCTCTCCAGCTGTAGGTAAATTAAGAATTTTAGGGTCTTCTTTTATTCCATATGTTTAATCTCCAACACCATTCTTGGATTTCTGGGGTAATTTTTATTAAATTAAAAAGATACTCATATCTTTGGTTAGAGAAATGAAAATTTATAAGTTAAAGATAATGTTTGAAGGCTACTTGACAACTGATGACTAAAATCTCATCGAATCATTCTGCAAATAAAACCTGTCAAACAAAATAAAATGCAAATTCATCTAGTTCCATACCGAAATTCATCATTGGCTTTTTCTTCTTGAAGTCCAACCCACCAATTTACACCAAACTTTGATAGCTATTAAAGAAAAAAAAAGAAAATGTCAGCTTTTATTCTACTTGTTTTCCCTTTTCACTATTAAGATTAATGGGGTTCCTGTTAATAGCTTTCTATTCCTCAGTATTTTACTCAATTATCTAAAGAAGAGTACACTAAGGCCTAGCATCTTGAGAGAACCTGAAGCTTCATTATTTCCAAATAGTCCCTCCTCGTTATGTAGGAAATTGTAATCGCATATTGAAAATCTTTCTTACAACTTTCCCGATGTATTTAAAAGTAAATTTTTTAACTCTCATAATAGGGCTTTAAACAGTAATATTGTAAAGTAAATGTGGACTCCTATTTTTTGACTAAAAATTCAGTGGTTTCTCATCTCAGTGATTTATAGTTCACTGCATATGTCACACTGTTCGAAAAACAATTCAAGGCACCAAGACATCAATTGTCAAAAGAATTTTGAATTTTTGGCATTAGCCTGATGTTTAAAGTTTTAACCTTGAGTATTAGCACCCTCCCCATTTTAATAGAGAGGCATAAGATAGGAAAAAGGAATACTACAGAACTTCTACTGCTTAACAACCAGAAAATTATTTCTATATTTTACTAATTTTGTACCATTATTTATCACACAAATCTCAGTGCAATAAAATATAAAATGAAACAGCATGTTTAAGCATGTGTGCGTGCACACACACACACACACACACACATTATAGCAAATATAATACTGGACTTATGACCCAGGAAATTGAAATTCCCTCTTTACCTATAAAAGAGGAAGAATCAGTAAGTATTTCTAAGACCTCTAAATCAATTACTTTATTGTGTGTGTATGAAATATAACTTAATTTTTAAGCTAAAAACCTGTTAATTTGAAGGCATTGTATATTTAAACTTATACTTCATTTCTTCTGTAAAAATTGGAGAATACACTTTAAGATACATATATTTTTTTCCACATGAATGTTGGGTCATCATACAGCAGAATCTAATAGCTCTCTAATATTTTAATTTATAAACAGATATTTTTATTCCTTGAACAGTGTGGCTGTCTGCCATATCAGCAATTTGAGAATAATGCAAGATGGAACAGCTATAATTTGGGATCCCTGAGGTGTTGTTTCATGGACATGTTCTTACATGCTGAATTTAGATTCCCATTGTCAGGCTTTGGAATGGGTCCATTGAGACTGGCTGTGAACTCAGTGGGAGAACCACAACAATTTCATTCAATCTAAAGAGGTCTCATGTGCAACAATAGTGGAAATCATGGCCCGATTGTTCACTGCCACAATTAAGGACCTCTAAAGAGAAATTATAACTACTGCATGTTAAGTGACACATTTATTACCACCTCAATTACAGCATGGTGATCCTCTACATGGCATATCACAACCTGTTGTGATACAGAATGGAAACACAAGCTAGAAGGACAAGCTAGAAGATTTCCAGTATGAAAAAAAATCCATGGTGAAAAATAGGTGTTGTAAATTTTAGCTTAGGTATCAAATTACAAAAAAAAGAGACATTAATATTCTTTCATATAAAAAATGTAATATGACCACAGATTTCATAACATCAACTATATTTTATTACTGTCATTATAGATAGCATCATATGGGAAGAATACTTATTAAAAAAATAAAATACAACAATAGCCAACATAATCTATGAAGTAATTGATCTATGAAGTAATGTAAGGAAGAGTAACCTGTCATGTCTTCAGATGTTTCCATCAAAAATATAAAAACTAAGTTATTTTAAGGGTTTAAAACACTGTATTTTGGAGGATGACTAATATATTTGATATATTTTTGCTAGGAGTATTTAGACATGAAATCATTTATTTTAAGATTTTATTTATTTATTTCAGAGACAGTATGAGAGAGAGAGCACAAGGAAAGGGAGCTGCAGAGGGAGAGGGAGATGCAGGATTCCTGCTGAGCAGGGAGTCTGATGCAGGGCTCAATTCTTGGACCCTGGCATCATGACCTGAGCCAACTGCAGATGCTTAAGCAACTGAGCCACCTAGGTGCCCCAGCCATGAAATAAAAAATAAGAGCAACTTGCAATTTTGAAATGCAAATATTGCACAACGCAGCATAAAAATGTTAGCGGATTAATTGGCTAGCAGTTCATGTTAAACAACTCCTAAAGTGCTTATGACTCTTTACTTTTTTGGCATTAATCTAACCAACACAATAGCTCAAAAAAGAAGTACTCAAAAAATTCACTCTCATCATGCCTGTGGTATTCTGTTATTCAAAGAGAAAATACTGACTAACCACTTTTCCAAGACAGAAACATCTTGTTTAAAAAAAATCTGCTTCAGAGTTAAAAAATTGCATCCAGCTTTCTTTTTCAATAGTTCTTTTATTTTCCAACTAAATGCTATTTTTGCTTTTCACATTTCTAAGTTACTACTCTTTGTAGGGAAACTATACAACACAAATGTAATACTAAAAATACTTAATTAGGGACACCTGGGTGGCTCAGTCAAGGTTAAGCATCTGCCTTTGGCTCAGGTCATGATCCCAGAATCCTGGGATTGAACCCTGCATTGGGCTTGCTGCTCAGCTGAGTCTGCTTCTCTCTCTCCTTGCTGCTCATGCTCTCTCTCACCATCTCTGTCTCTGTCTCAAATAAATAAATAAAATCTTTATACAATATTTAATTACTATTCTGATTCTTCCTGCACTTATAGGATGAGTATGCCACAAAAGTGAGTGGTATAATCGCTACATGTTTAGTTCCTCATCCTGGGATAAAAAAAAATTCTGGACAAACTCATTCTAGTAGGACATTCATAGATATGGAATCTTCCTCATGAAGTATAAATGGTCACCATAAATGTCACTACTACCACCTAACACAGCCATAGATTATGTGATAGTAAGAACTGCTTTGGGAATATACAGCTTTCTTCTTTCTAAATTGATACCCTTTTCCCTTAGCTCCTTTGCCCCTTTCCAGTCTACACATTTTAAACCATCCAGTAATTCTCTTTTGTAGCACAGTGGTGTTAGATCAATCTGTCAGGGGCTCACCCGTCATACTGACAGAACGTTCTGTATCAACATGGTCACAGACTGTGTTGCAATTTTGCCATGTAAGACACCACAAGGTTTGTCTGATTTGATATCACAACTAGATCCAGTCCTCAACTAGTATCGTGGCAGTAGGTATGACCTCTCAAACAGCTAAACCCATGGATTTTACCATTCTCTTCTACCGGAGGTATTAACCCTGCCATCCTCACTGGCTTACCAACCACTAATAATTGGGAGAGTGAATTCAGGGAAAGGTGAAGAGAGGAGACCTGCTGATACTCCTAGGGGAGCTAAACTCTGTTGGAAAGATCCAAAGAAGGCTTTCATCGCTCATGTCTGAGACAGAGCCAGCACCATCTTTTGGAGAGGGATTTTAGGACTCTTTGATTTGGATGTAACGAAGACATTGTGCTCTTATATCCCCCCTACCCCCTACACTGCCATTCTGCTGCCAGCAGAAGGTTTTTAAATAACCCTGTAAGTCAGATGGCCTGGGTTCACTTCCAGATTCTATCACTTAGCTGCTGTGGAAGTAACCAAGTTGCTTCACCTCTTTGGAGTTTTAGCTTCCTTAACTGTAAAATGTACTAATAATAGACTTCCCACAGAGAGTCCTTGGAAAGATTAAATGCCATTAAATATTAGTACTTGGGGCGCCTGGGTGGCTCAGTGGGTTAAAGCCTCTGCCTTCAGCTCAGGTCATGATCCCAGGGTCCTGGGATTGAGCCCCGCATCGGGCTCTCTGCTCAGCAGGGAGCCTGCTTCCTTCTCTCTCTCTCTGCCTGCCTCTCTGCCTACTTGTGATCTCTGTCTGTCAAATAAATAAATAAAATCTTAAAAAAATAAATAAATATCAATACTTAATGCAGTGCCTGACACAGTTATAAGTATTGGCCAAAAATCACTTCCATTGGAGACATGCACTTTGTCCTATCGAAGGATGGACTGGTTTTCAGACATTGACCTGATGTCTTGTTATTGCCACCACAAACGTATTTTCTGATATCATGTTGATGCTTAAAATGGATTTGGCTTGAGTGTTCCATTTATACGAGAGGAAGGGTGGTAAAAAAAAGTAGCACACAAACTAATAGTGGGGAGTATCTTGTTCTTGTGGTTGGTCTATCACTGAGACTCTATAGGACTGTGGAATTGTCACCCAACCCCTCTGTTTTTCAGCTTTTTCCATTACAACTCAGTAGTAGTCCCGACCTACCTAGCACCTTGCAGGCTGTCTATGAATCAAACAGGATTATAGAAATGGAAAAGTCCATGAACTGTAAGGGAAGACATTTCTCTTGCATGCCAAGGATGCTTTGAATATACAGCTTTGTTTTAACAATCAACTTACAAATGCGAAGAGATGATAGCTCAAGAAAGGATTACTGGCGATTGTGAAATAATGTTAAATTATGGAAAAGGAAAAAGTTTTTTTCCTTACTTTCAAAGATTTCCTGGGCAAAATGGGAGTGAGTTTCCCTCCTTGGTGGCCCCTTGATAATTTGTGCATATTGCTCCCTTTTCACTTACTATTATTTCCAGCTTTTTAAAAACAGAGACTGTCTCATTTTTGTGTTCTTGACATTTTTATGTCTTTGACAAATACCACAATGCCTGACACATACCTACGCTCAATAAATGCCTGTTGAAGAAATACACTGAAAACATACACTATTCCTTGGCAGTCTGCTTCATTATTTAACAGGTTTTGCATGCTCCTTTCCAACTGGCCTAGCTCCTCAAAGATTGTCCAAGTCTTTATCTTAAATTGAAATGGAAAACCATTCCTTATCATTTTCTGAATACTAAGTCTTTATAGACTTAAAAGTACTATATTCTTATAAGTAAAATTCAACTTTGAAATAGCTATGCACATGCACCGTTCCCCCACAACCCTGCCCCACGTACACCTTGTCCCTCATTTATGCTTTGTTTTCCTCCATGGCATTTATCTATTTATCTTTTAATAAAATATTATGTAATGCTATGTACTTATATTGATTACAGTCTTTCTCCCCAGACTAGACTATAAGCTCCCCGAGGGCAGGAATTTGGTCTATTTTAATCACTGATAGACCCCAGCCCTTAGAAGAGTAGAGTCTGAATAAATACATGTTGGATGATTGGATGAACCTCATTAAAGCAATAAAACTCTACTTACTCATAACTGTTGCTCATAGAGCTATTGCTAATAGGGAATGAAGATAAATGAAATGATTGACCAACATAGTAAACCTGTGTTTCCATTATTTTCTCTTAATTCCTATAACAGGAAGAAAATTAATTCTCAAAAATCTATAGCTTTAAATGAAACTTAAATAAATGTCTGAATTCAAATAAAAAACAAATCCCCCTAACAACAGAAGGAGCTAAGCTCTGAATTTCTTATGGTTAATTGTACTCAAATACCGCTTTTATTTTTTTGTGGATAAATTCTTGCTCATGTGCAGAATGAACTGTGAGAAGATCACCACCCAGCCAGCTACAGGCAAACGCAAGGGAGGGCCATTCTGCAGCACTCGTATAAAAAAGATACTCTGCATCCAGATAAAAAAGCCAGGGTGCATCTGAAAAACAACAAAAACAAAAAAACAAAAACCAATGCAAATGATGCAAAATCCATTGACTGATATAATGCAGACAAATAGGCTATGCTATGATTGACCCCTAAATTTGTAATTTGGTCACTTAGCATTAAAAAAAGTGTGTGTGTGTGTGTGTGTGTGTGTGTGTGTGATATACATAAATAAGTATAATTTTACACACACTTTACTAAGCATATAATTTGCTTATTTTCCTGTTTTTTTCTCATCTAAGGAATTTCATTTGTGTAGCAAGATCTGGGATAAAAGCATATTTTAAAGTCACGTGTCACAAAAACAGTGTTAAGTTATAATATGAATCTTTCATCATTTAATGACTTTTATTAATTTGACCATTAATTAATTTGAATAAATCAGTTCTAGATTGACTTAAGAGAAGAGAAGCTCGACTGGAGGAGTGTAATAATACAGTAATGGTATATAATGGCACGTAGTTAGAAACTCAAGAATTGCCAGGATAGTTCTTACCGTACTGATAC
Organism: Mellivora capensis; assembly: GCA_004024625.1. Lineage (NCBI taxonomy): Eukaryota > Metazoa > Chordata > Mammalia > Carnivora > Mustelidae > Mellivora > Mellivora capensis. The sequence continues at coordinate 12,315 of PISX010002689.1, read as the reverse complement.
CAGGGTGGAATCTTGGGTCTCACATCTGCAAAGTGAAAGCAAACCACCTTGAGTGACCTTTCTTCACAAGGACGCCATCTCTGAATTACTTCAGCTCTAAACATGGTATTTTGTATTTTGCTTTTAAAGAGACCATTTCCAGGTACTTCGTGCTGTTTGAAATATGGTTAGTTCTTATACTTGAACAGGAGGCTCATAAGAGGCCTCTGATTAAAGAAGAAAGGATGTGAACACTTGTCAAGGGCCTACTGTATGTCACACACGGTGTTAGGTGCTTTCACTTACTCATTTGACAAGTAATTTTGTTTGCTTGTAATGTCATAGCAACGTTTCTTCCAGGTTGTACTCGAAAAATAACATATTCCACAATATAGTTGGTTATCTTCATTTCCTAGTATTAAATTAGCATACTGCTCTCGTGTTACTTTTCTCATTCCCCTATAAGACATTCTTTGCTAAAATAGTACAATTTGGTTTGTCATGATGGTTGTTGGTACTGTAGTCCGGGATGTTTAAATCTTAGATTTCTGTAACTCTTCACTTGGAAAAGTGCTGTAGATTATTAGAAAGCAAAATATAGTGAAGATCTTAATATTTTTACCTCTTGGAATTTTGCATATCCATTCACGTTTGGAACTGCAGTGCAAGGGCAGCAATGTTTTATTTGCCTTATAAACAGCACAATTTCTTGCATCTTCTCCAAAATAAGTATTGTCTAAAAATGAAGAGACAACCTGCAGCAGATGAAGTTCGTTATTTCTTAATGATGATCCCCCACAAAAAGGTTCAAAAGATCAAAAGAGATATCTCTGTAAATAAATCACCACAGACTTCTGGAGGAAGCTTAAGAAATGTCTGGATAAGATTGCAGTTAAAGATTGGTCCACATTTATGAAGAACAAACTAACCAAACTAGCATTTTTCCTTAAAGATTCTTTTTTTCTTAAAAAGAGGCAAGCAATTCCTTTCTCCAGAAGGAACACATCAGACCCAAGCTTCTGAACTTTCACTGTTGTCTCACTGGCCACAACAGGCTAGCCCTGGTACCCCGGAACCCTGGGTAAACTTCTGGAAGGCTCTCATCTGACAGATTTGGGTCTCATCTGTGATGTAGATTTCTTTCGCACATACAATAAGCTTTTAGTCTTTAATCACTAAATTCTAAATTATCACTAGCTTTAATTGGGAAACTATCCAACGCTTTCCATGTTTGGTCATGTAAGAGGGATGTTAAATAAAAATTTGATCTTCTCAATGATTTAACGGCTACCTGACAGAAGAGTGGATGGACCACAGGTAAAACCGGAGCAAAACTTTGGAAAAAAGAGGATATTTGAAACATTTATACTCCTCCTCAAACACGTACACAACTGCACAACAACTCCTCTAACTTAAAAATATGTAAGCTCAGATTCAGACAATAGTGGGAGTTTGAAGATCTGTTTTGTCCTGTAGGGAGTGGTAGTGAGCAACTCCATGCACTGCTTCATGGCTTTATCTCTGAACCAAACTTTATTCTGGACCAAACTGCCTATTCCTCGCAATCACTAAAAAGATGGTTTTACTAAAACAAAAGGAAGCATTCTCAACCTCTACATAAAATCACATTTCTTTTTCCAGGTGCCACACTGACATTAACCACCCAACTGTGCCGGCCATGTGGTGACTGCCATTTATGCCGCAAGCGGGCCTTGCTAAGTTTCTTTTGCTCTCTGGGCCTCAGTTTCTTTGATAGCATAATAGATGGAGGGGGCCAGTGATCTCTAAGGTCTCTTTCTCTCTCTTTTTTTTTTTTTAAAGATTTTATTTATTTATTTGAGAAAGAGAGAGAGAGAGAGAATGAGAGAGAGAGCATGAGAGGAGAGAGGTCAGTGGGGAGAAACAGACTCTCTGGTGATCAGAGAGCCCAATGTGGGACTTGATCCCAGACTCCAGGATCATGACCTGAGCAGAAGGCAGTTGCTCAACCAACTGAGCCACCCAGGAGTCCCTCTAAGGTCTCTTCTTACTCTCGGGTCCTGATACCCTTCTCAGAGAAGCAGTGGTAGAACAGAGGAGGAAATGTTTATATATATATATATATATATATATATATATACACACACACACATATATATATATATATATGTGTGTGTGAGTTATATGTTTAACTAGCATATCCTTGCTATGTTTGTTTTCCATATATTGTTTTCCACAGATCCTTTCCTTGCCATAAATTTTCTCTAGTGTGGCTAGAGACCATTTTCTCTATTGATCTTTACTATTTCTAAGTTTGGCTGCTGATATTTCCCAACTAGGAGATATAACATCATGGCTTTGGAGGCCTGGGTCTCCTATGCATTATTTTAGGCAAACTCTTTAAGCATTCTAATAACCACTGCACAGAATCATTATAAGGGTGAAATGAGATCATGAAGCAGTGCGTTCAACCCTTGTCTGCAATATAATTTGGGCTCAATAAATAGGAGCTTCATTAAGTGCTCACTGCCGTCTCTTGTTGGCCTCCTAGTTCACAGGTGTAACTGAATACGTTGATTTTGCACATGTCCTCAGATGGATCTCATTTCAATCTGGGATATGGCTTCATTTTTCCCCTATCATCTTGAGGAAAATAGGAGAATTCCTCATTGCACATGAAAAAAAAATGTCATAGTGACTTCCATCTTTCCTTCTCAGAGGTTTTTACAAGTATGAGGCTGAAAGAAAAGCAAGTTTTTTTTCCCCCAACTGAATAACTTGCTGTTGTTGAGAAGGAGATGGTATTTCTAAGGCTGGCATTTCTATCCTTTTAGAAATAAACCAAAATGGTTCTTTTCATTGTGATCTGGACAAGGGTCCCATATTCCTATAATTAGGTGCTAAGCTAGAGAGGGAAGGTGGAGTAAAGAAAGCCCAATATTATTTTAAACAATAGTCGCTTCTTTCTCAAGATTTTTCACATGGGAGATAGTTTGGGGGGTTTTTGGAGATTTTGATTCGTTTCCAGGATGAGATTCTACAGCTGGCCTCAGAACTACGTGGTTAATGAATGCTTCTCAGGACTTTGCAGAAATAACTCCTATGGTACCACGATCTGGTACAGTTTTTGACCTGGGTCTGAGTCACAGGAAATACAGTCATTATTTCCAGGTTCTCTTGGTTGGTTGACCAAGGTGTTCCAGGGCCCCCTGTTTTTTTAATTCACTTCCTTGTCTTCAGTTTAGAAAAACTTACAGGAGTCCCATCAGCCCACTCCCAAGAGCCAGCATTCAGTGGGTTTCTTTTATTAAATCCAATCCAGAACTGCCTTTCTTCTGTCCTGTGAAGAGAAAAATAAAAAACTTGGCTCTTGGTACTGAATTCACAACATAATGTAATGGGCTCAAGAAATATTTTAAAGTATTTATGTGCACAGGAAACAGCTGATACTCCTGGCAGGATTAATCAGTCAGCAAACATTTATTGAGCATTTCCTATATGCAAAACCCGAGTTATGAGATGAATGTAGAGAAGATTAGCCTGGCTTCCTATTTCTCTTGGCTTGTATGGTGTGCTCACTGGCGACCTACAGTTGGGGGAAAAGTTAACCTATATTGAGAACACTGCTTTCTCCTGTTCATTAGGAATGGCGACACATTTTAAGCAGGATAAGAACACATGAAAGCAAGTTGGTAAGAAATTTTGGATCGTCTTTTTCCCTAGAGGACTTTTTACTACTTTGCTATGTGTATCTACCACTTTCCTATGCTTTGATTTGTTGCTTTTTTGTTAAATGTTCATGTATTCTTTGGAAGTTAATTACCATCACCCCTTTTAATAAAAGGTATACAACAGATTTTAGTTTTTGTTTTTTCAGATCCCAACATAAATAATTTCGTAGCAAATCAGTCTGAGGCACAGTAGATTAACTTCCAATAGTCACCACTGGGTTAGACTTGGCGAGAATCCCCACAGAGAACCATCTTTCCTCCAATTAGGCAGAGGACAAATACATCAAACCACAGAGTACTCAATAAATCAACCAATAAAGTCTAATTGTACAATGAACCATCTCACTAAGATAATTTTCTGAGAATAATTTGGAGAATTAAAGATTTAAAATATTCAGAAGTCATGACAGATGCTTTATTTTCGTTAGTGCAATGAAGCAAGCCTATTCTGAAGCATCCTCTTCTCAGATATGTGCGCTATTGTGCCTGAACAATACAAATGAAAGGAAAATGTGACTTAGAAATCTGTGAGATCTTTGGGGCCCGGTTGGTGACTGCCATGATTGCAATTTACAGTTTGCGAGGTTGTGGAGGGGAGAGTGCTGCCTTAAGGTTAAGCCAGGTATCTTAACATCCATGACCTAGGCTGGGAATTCATATCACTCTCCTGCCTTGAGAACTTTTTATTTCTTTCCTTACTGAATTCAGAGTTCTACATTTTTTCCTGAAATGTATTGGCTTCTAAATGGTATTAATGTTCTCTTCATCAATTTCCTGTAACTATAATTTTTAATAATATGACAAATAATAAAACAGAAATTTAAAAGCAGTGCCATAAGAAGCAGCATGCATGCTACTATGAGAACTAGTTTATTTGCTATAATCAAGCATGAGATTTTGTTAAATTCCTGGCAGTCTGGATACAAAGTAATACAGCTTTTCTGATTAAGTGCTAAAGATTAATAATTTGATAAATGCTTGGCATTAAATTCCACAAGAAATTTCAAGTGTGAGAACTTACATAAATAGAAATGACAGAATGATATTTGATTTTACAGCAAATTTGGAAGCAGTTTGTGTGTGGTTATTTCATATGGCAAACCTCACTATACTCAAGTATGAAAGGATGTTTTACAAGGGGCTAAAGTCATGAAGCAAAGTTACAATTTAGGATGATGGAGACTATCCCATATCCCGTAAATCTGTGGCCCCACACCAGACTTCCAGTCCAATAATCAGGAAGCTTCTTGAACTTTTCTTCAGTTTCAGAGAATCTGACTCAGCAGCCCCGGTGTGAGACCAGAGTGCTGTGTGTCAAAAGGTGTCCCAAGTGAGTGTGAGAATCAGCCAGATTTGGGAAATATGGTTTAGGTCAGCATTTCCCACAGAGACTAGTAGTTCCATGGGATTTGATAAGTGTCCTCAAAAAAAGAGGCTTGTGGTCAAAGAAAATGCTTCCTTCTAGAAGCTTTTACAATGCTAAAGCATATGGAAAATATCCAGGTTTGTGCCTTTTTTGTAAACATATTTGGCCCTTTTCCCCCAACAGTACTCTATAAGACTCACAATGGGAGATGTTGTCAAAGTCTCCTACTGTTAAGGTCATTACTGTGGAGAGTAGAGATGAATAATTTGATAGATATTGCATCTTAATCTTCTTTTGGAGTGTCCTAAAGGAAACTTACAGGGAAGGCCAGGATTTTCCTCAAAAAATAGTTCGGGATTTTCTCTGTAATTCAGGCAAGTGTTTCATTGAGATTTCCAGAGCTTGGAGCATAGTACCTGGTGTTACATTTGTTTTTATTAAATAAATGTATGGAGCCATGGAGCCATACTGCCTTGGGGCAGGACTTTTGTCTGTCTTGTCTATTGCATTCTCTAGCCAGCTCTGCATATAAAAGTACCCCTCCCATGGAAGATAGTCCAAAAATGTATGCTAACTGACAAGAACATTTGAGAGAAAGAAGCCAATGGATGAGAAGATTCACTAAAAGAGAACATAATGGCTGTCTTCAAATATTCAAAAATACAGTCCACTTGATCTGTATTGCTCTGGCTACTAGAAAGTTGATCTTTGAACCCAGCCTCCAACAATGGAATGGGTTTTCTCCCAAATAAGGAACATTCTGAAGGAATTATGCAGATAGTAGGTGACCACAGGATTATAGTGGAAGGAATTTTTTGCACTGGGTAAAAGGTGGCACAAGCCTTTTACATTTCTTCAAATTTAAATTAAATTGATTTTCTAACTCCATGTAATTCAAGATTCTGAAACTCACAAGATCGATACTGACAAGTGAATGCCTGTTTCCTCAAATGTAAAATTAGGATCTGGATTGAATTTTTTTTTTCAATCAGTGGGACTTTTTTTTTTTCCCCAAACAAAATCTTACATGGACTCATATTTTATACAAAATAAGCAGAAGTGGAGCTGGTGATCAGTGATGGAATTAGGGCCTCTGCCCACTTGGTCCCCTCCTGGTCTTGGGGTTCCAGGACTCTCAGGATCCTCAGACACCACTTTGAAAATCATGGGGTTAGATAATTTGAGTTTGGCAGAAAAGCCCTAAAATTCTGATTTGAGGTACATAGGAAAGATTTCAAATATCAAAACAATTGCCACTTTGTTCTTTGTTTTATGGAATGAGAACTTGGTGCAATGTAAATATAAGACCATATGTATATATTTTTCTTTCACAACTAATGCCTAGTTGGTTTTAGGCTTAAAACAAATACTTGAGATTTTAAACAAATATTTGGGATACTCATCCCTAATAAGTCATTACTGGGAAATAGAAAATTTGATTGCATTTTTTCAAAATTAACAAGTATTTACCTATTAAATTTTGAATGTAAAAGCTCAGTCACAAAATTCTCTTCCTCAATATGGGCAAAGCTTGCAAGGTGAGCTCCAAATTCTTCACAAAATGCTTCTGCTTCTCTCCATGTTCTTTTCATGAGGACTTTTTCACTATGAAATACCTGGTTTAGTAGGAGAAAAAAAAAGTTGACAATTATCATGGATAAGGTGAGGCTGTTTAATTCTGGACAAGAAAATAACAGTATTATAATTGTCATTATTCTATATTAAAAGCTTGACCCAGTAGGGAGAAATAACATTTATGGAACTAGAATGTGTCTATGCATCGTAAAACTATCTCATTTTATTCTCACAACAAATTCATGAGGAGGATATAATGAGCTCAATTTTATAAATAAACTCCTTGAGCACTCTTTTTTTCCTCTAAATTTCCTGTAACTGGCATATACGTGTCCTTAAATAAATGTTTGTTAAGCGATGAGGTCAGGCTACAAGAGGTTACAAATTTCTAGTCACACAGCTACAAATAGGCAGAGCTCGGATCGGATCTGGTGCTCCTTGCTTCAAGGGCCCATGAATTTCTATCTCACCAGATTGCCTTCTGACAAATTAGAATTGGTGGAATGATCATGAATCTGGCTGACCCACAGCAGGGAATGAGAAATGAGACCTGGGACCTAGGGCAGGTATATTACTAAGGTCTTTGGGTCTTTGCTGTGCCTAAATTCTCTGCTGTTTCTCAGCTGTCTTCACAGTAGCTGGAAGATGTCTATCAAATGAACAGTCTACTTCTGACTTTATATAGGATCAAGGGTGAGGGTCCAAAAACACAGAACTCCAGATCCGAGCCTCTGTGCCCTCCTCGTTTTTAACTGCCTGACATTATGCCAGAGTCTCTGTTGCCAGGCAGGCACCCTGCGGCCAGGCTTCACCAGACTCTGATTTGCTGCGACCAGAATGAATAGCTTTTCCAGTCCTGCGGGCCACAGCACAGCCTTTCCATCTTTTAAATTATATGTCAAAACTTACCTCCTCTGGGAACCCTTTCTTGAATCACTCAGAATTCATCAATCCCACCACCATGCCCATCAAACACACCATACATTTGTTGACATGTCAGGGTCATATATAGTAGGAAAAACACTGGAATGGGGGTCCCAAGACCAGGGATTTATTCCAACTCTGTCAATAAATAATTATGATCTTGGGCAAATCACTTCATCTTGCTGCCTCAGTTTGCTAATTTCTAAGGTTTAACTTACTGCTTTGTAAGATCACTTTTACCTGATGAATTTATTGTAGGATTGTACATGTGTACATTAAATTGAATGCATTCACAGATGTTTCATGACAAGAAGATTGTAAGTACTGATTTATATCTAGGATTTAAAACTGATATGCAAAAAGATATTTCTTCACACATTTTTTCACATGTATATAAATACACACACACACACAAATATATATCAACTGTATGTTTTAATCTGTTTGATCCTCAGGTGTCTGGCAATCTGCAAAAGCTGTTTTTAGCAGCAGAATGGTACTATTCCATAACAAAGACTATTCATTTTCTTACAAACTATGGAATTGTACCAGTTCAATACCCAATGAACATCTGCCTTGTTCATTTGGTACTATGCAGTAAGAACAATACTGACTGGGGCCTTGACATTAGTCTTCAAGAAGAGACCCTCAGTATCCCCAGGACTACATCAGTCTTTTGAATTAAAATTATTTTGGAAAAAAAATTATTTTGGAATATAACTGAAAAGACAGAGACGGTCAACATATATTAAGTACCTGCTCTGTGCCAGGCACTGTTCTGGAGTAAGGGAATTTGGGATACATGGACCAAACTGAAATAATGTTCATCCCATTGAGAATGCCTAGGTACCCTTGGCATCACCTTAAAGCAGCTGGCCAGGCCAGGCTCTGATTCCCAGTCCAAGTAGCAGGGGTGAAATGGCCATCTTTCTTCCTGCTCTGTTTTCTCCTGTTTTCCCACTGGCTGCTTACACAGGGACATTGCCTTAAAGTGTCTACAGTCCTTCACTTCCCAGCGACCAGGTGGACTCTTTCCTCGCATGACAACACAGCCACCACTGTAGCCTAAAAGCAGAAAACAACACTTTTGAATACCAGAATGACTAGAACATTTTGTTCTTAGAAGACAGATCTCTAGAGTGTTGCACAATTGACATCTCATAATGAAGCACCCACACAAGAACAAGAAAGATGAAAAAGAAAGCTTTCTTAACAGGACTGTCTCATTTCTTTTCTTCTTGTCTTTGGAGAAAGAATAGAAGATGGATAAGTGAGGGAAGAGAGCCTGTGGAGGCTGGACTTTAGACATTTGGAGCTCAGATGGCAAATGATAGGAAATTAGGCACGGTTCAACCTGGGACTAAAAAAACCCCAATACTCAATCAAATCCCCAATATTTCAATCATTCCTTCATTCCTCTACTTTCAATTATTGAGATTTTTTTTTTCTAACTGTGTAGAGAAAAAATTTAGCCTAAAATTTACTGAACACTTACTCTGTATACTGTGCTTTGAAACCCCATTGTGAAAAATCAACAATGAAAAATGCATAGTGCTTATCCTCTGAGAAACAGATTTGACAGGGGAGATACATAAATGATGGATTCAAGGCAGATTGCAAGGTACATAACAGAAAGCCAAACTATAAACCATGGGGGAGTGGAAAGAATGAGATAAATTCTGTATAGGGTGGAACTCTAGAATAAAGGCAGACATTAAGGAAAAGGGAAAGCCCATCTAGTTCTGAATGAAGCTCTATTCTTTTGTGTATGTTTGAACATACTGGAAAATGAACCACACTTTTCCATAGAAACAATTTCTCTGTTAAGACATTCATTTGTCATCAAATCTGTATAACTCATAGGACAGCGAAAAAATATACAAATTTCGGTGGATAGTAGAAAGCAATCCCATTCCAAAAATAGAATACAAATTGAGTAAGAATGAACCTTTTTTCTTAAAGCCAAAGTGGCCATTCATTTATCTAAATAAAATTAAACAACGACAAAATTGAGCCTCTATATCTACATATCAGTCTAGTCTGTATATTAGCTGCTAGAAATACAAGGACAAAACAAAATAACACAAACAAAACTCAACTCTTATTTTAGCACAGGAGGCAGAGACACAAACATTAGTTGCATTGAACATAATGTGTGACGTACTATACTAAAGGAGAGTTCAGATTTCTGTTGGAGATTCTAGAAGGGGTGATGGAGACTATCTCAGGATGTCAGTAAAGGGTTTGCAGGAAATGACATTTGAACTGAATTTTGAAGGATGAAAAAGAGAAAAGAATTTTCAAGGGGTGCTGGTAAAAAAAACAATTATAGGTGGAACATCTGAAGACTGACGACTTGGGGCCTGAAGGCACATAAATATATAGTCACTTGGTACTAAATATTTGTCTTGCTTAATTTCCTTCATAAGGAATGGCTTCAATTTTTTTTTTTTAATACAGAGCAACTGGCTTTATCCTTGTCAGCAATGGGTGGTTATTTTATGCTCACAGAAAGACCAAAGAGAGGAGGAGTGAGAAGAAAGAAGACAGAGGAAGACATACAAAGAGCCTCTCTTAAAGGGATGGAAAAGTTTGTGCAAAAAGAGAAAGATTAAGGGTGCTAAAGAACCAGTGTTTGTGTCTTCAACAATCCTGAGTTCATGTCCCATGTTAGACACCATGCATCACAGCCATCAGCAAGAAGGTCACAGTCCTGTGTGTGTGTCCATGCTGATGTGTCAAAGAGACCCACAAAGGTGAAAGTGATCAGTAGTAAACAAGAAAACATGACTAGTATACTTGTATAGAAGAGAAGGAAGTCAAGAGAGAGAGTTGGTCCATACAAAGGCCATCAGTCCGCTCCATTGGCCAGAACAGCTAGTTAGTGTTAAAGCTGAATGAATGATTGGGAGCCACGCAAAGGGGAAAGATTATAGTGTGTAAGTGCAACCTGCCAGGAATGGAGATTTGCAATCCTGTTCAATGTAATTTTGGAATGCAGCTCACAATCTAGCTGGTCATGAACAATAGAGAAGATGCCGCATACTCTGTGTGATGAGGTTCTAATGAAGTTGAACTGTGAAAATCCACATGGAAGCCCCAAATGTAATATGCTAATGGGATTGTTTAGTTGAAGGAGCAGGGTAAATATGTACTCCCTCTCAATGCCTCCATCCTTCCTTTCCCATCAACTTTTGACTTGGAGCCTGAAGTCTGGAGTTCTAGTCTTAGTACAAATATTTAGTGACTCAAAACTCAAACAAATTAATTAATCATAAAAGCCGTTATCTGAAATGTGGGGATAATAATTCCTTTTCTTCTCTCTGGTTTTTGTGAAGATCAAGTAGGATAATGTATTTAAAAGCACCCTGAAAGATAGGAAGGGCTAAAACCATCCCTAAGATGTTGCTTCTATTCTTATTTTGACTTTTCATTACAAAATCTGGGTTTTGTGGCAGGAGTTCTGCCTGCATGTTCAAAGAATTTTTAAAAAGTTGGAATCAGCAAGTTTAAAATGTAATATACTTTTTTTGTTGGTCTTGCATTTTGTTTTTACTTTTTCACATCAGACAATGATTAAATAGCTCTGGTTTTAGATACTATAGATACTCAACTCATCTTCATTAGTGGAGAAGGAGATGTTTGTGAACTGCTATGAAGATGAAAAGTGCTGTAGGAGTGTTATTGGTATTCTAAAGTGGTTAACTTAATGGAACATTTGACCCAAATTTTAGAGGCTCAGCCCCAAAGAAGCAGTAAAGTGGTGTAATAAAGGGAGACTGGGCTAAGGGAGAGATAAACCGAATTTATAATCCTATATTGTGGGTATGTTTGCAAAAGCCAAACAATAAAGGTAGGGTGTGGGAAAGAGTGGAGGGTGTTTTTCTCCCCGAGAAATTGTTCTCAAATTCAATAACTCATTACCCATTGGAGAAGAAAAAAACTATCATATTATTCCTCAGTGGTGAATCTCACATTTAAACTGATTTTTCTTACCTGCCTTACCCTCCCTCTGTCCTCCTTCAGTCTCTCCATCAAACATGAATGGGATAACTTTAGGTCGATTAAGACATTCCAGTTCACTATTCTAGTCCTTTCCATTTGGCAAAGCTATCTAACCATATAAATTGAACTGAGCTGGGAAAGCCTCCATCCTTCACCTCTCTGGTCAAATACCTGAAAGTAGACAAATGAAATCTATTTGTGGCCTCAGGGTAGGAGGGAACTGTAGCTGGGCCTTCAGAGCCTCTGGACAATCATTTTACTTGAGGCTGTCTAGTTATTTTCCCATCCTGCAATAACTCTTTCACATCCTTACTTCTTCTTTTTTTTTTTTTTAATTTATTTATTTGTCAGAGAGAGAGGGAGAGAGGGAGAGCGAGCACAGGCAGACAGAGAGGCAGGCAGAGGCAGAGGGAGAAGCAGGCTCCCCGCTGAGCAAGGAGGCCGATGTGGGACTCGATCCCAGGACCCTGGGATCATGACCTGAGCCGAAGGCAGCCGCTTAACCAACTGAGCCACCCAGGCGTCCCCACATCCTTACTTCTTTTAAAAAAAAATTTTTTTTTATAAACATATAAAGTATTTTTATCCCCAGGGGTACATGTCTGTGAATCGCCAGGTTTACACACTTCACAGCACTAACCATAGCACATACCCTCCCCAATGTCCATTACCCCACCCCCCTTTCCCGACCCCCTCCCCCCAGCAACCCTCAGTTTGTTTTGTGAGATTAAGAGTCACTTATGGTTTGTCTCCCTC